>LJIJ01005459.1:0-11811 GCA_001718145.1 Orchesella cincta
TATTCACACGTGCTGAAGAATATTGCCTGCTAGACTATAGTCAATTGATAACTAATGTTTTTGAGAAATTGAGGATAAATAAAATCTAAATTGAACTTTTCCAATGATACAGTGGTTAGCCGGAAAACGTGAAGCGATGGAAAATCTTTCCAATAACCCATTTACAAACGTATGCCAGAAAACCGCTGTGAATCTCTAAACTCGCTTTCTTGATGAAAAACATTTATAATTTCTACTAAAATTTGTTTTCAGTTTGCAACACACATTTCCCCCAAATTTGCGAGAACGACAAGGTCGTTGAATCATGAAGTAATTTCAGTCTGAAATAAGCACGCCTTATACTAATTATAAACGTGAGCATCGGTTGACCACTTCGTTTCATTGTGTAACCATCGGAATGCTTCAACCTCAATGAGCTGATAATATTTGGATAAATTCTATTACAGCATTTAATTTATTGAATATTTTCCTCTGAAATTTAAAAAAAATCCACACAGCATTTAAATTTACCTTGGTTTTATTATAAGCCGAACCGTTTATAATTTAGAAGTTCTAACACGCGTTCCTCCGAATTCTTCCCGTTAACTGTCTTTGCTTATGAAACTCCAACAAGTATTTTTGCCATGTTGCCCTGTGACTGCCAAAAACCTTGATATGTCGTTGGCGTCAGGCTGGAAAACTCTTGGACGCACTACTTGAGCTACAGTTTGAACGGTTGGTGGTGCTAATATGAAGATAAAAACAGTAAAATAAAATTCTCAGATTTGTTTTCAGTCAACACTATTTGATGTTTTTACCATTAACAATAACCATTCTGTCCAACATTCCCGGAAAATCGTTCTCAATCGACTGTAGAAACTTCACAAATCCAAGAATGCAAGTTGGACATCCATGCGTAACCAAATTAAATCCATCAAGGTCCACCAGAAGCTGGAATTTTGTCACATTTTTTCATTCATCGTGAGCCTGTCTCACTTGCGTGGCTGCTTCGTCTAAAACCTTGTACAGGAAGTTAACTAACCTTTTTCCTTTTCCTGACACGTGCGCTTCTCTGAGATCCCATCTTCCGTTAGCTGCTATTATGACTGGGGATCCGTTTCTGTCGTAGGTGTCAATATAAACGGGTACTCCGAAACTAAATCAGCAAAAGTCTCCGAAATGAAGCTTATCCAACTGTCTTGCTTTTCGCCATCTCAAATCTTCCTTGAGAAACTTTTCAGCTTGAGCTACATTAAAATCTTTTGCTAAACCAAAATCAATTTAATTCCCATCATTCCTGAAGTTTTTAAAAATCATATAAATTTAAGTGATTTACCTTGCAGCCATCGAAGAAGATACCTGTCTTCTCTCATATAATCATGTGGCAAAATAGGGGATACTGTTGCCTTGAACTGAAAATTATTCCGAAATAAATCAGGATTTAAAATATGCTCAATTTTTATTGATTTTTTTTCACCGAACCTTCTTCAGGTAAGTTTTCTGGCTGTTAGTTAGCTCTTGGTAGACACCATTATCTGAATTCATTGGGTTGATTGTTATAACAACACAGAAGAGTATAAAAGCAAAATTTGGTAAACTGTGCATTTTTCCAGACGACATAAATTGAACTGGTTTGGTACCTAGCTAAACAAGAACCTCCAGTGTGCAAAACTGATTTGCAAATCTACATGACGAATTCTTGTAAAACACCTTGGGTTTGGTTTGTGCTTGTTTTGCATTTGTTTTTGGCTGTAAGAGTTGAGATGGTTGTAACTTTCATGCTCATAAGAATAAGGTAGAATTTAGGTATCAACTTTGCTAATGATAATTTGTTTTCGCAAAAACACTGGATACTTTATCAAAAAAAGAAAACAGGTTTATGTGAACCCAAAATAGTGGTGAGTAGTAGGGTAAGTCACGATATAGCAGGTAGAATCACTGTCCGTTTATTTGTTCATTATTGTTTACCTTGATTGCGGTTCATTGCTTTTGGTTGACTTTTCTGTTGTCTGTGTCAGGAACCAGATGAGGAAACTAGCCAAATGAATGTGCTACATTTTTATTGCGTTGTTTCACAGCTACGTCATGATCCTGATATGATGGCTTGTGGCACAACTTTTTAGTTCTTGTAAAATCATACAACCACATAAGCTTTACCTACATTTTCTCCGCTTTTTGCACCTTGTTTATGCTATACATATAAAACAAATTTATATGCAACATACTAAACAAGCTTTAGACTCGCAAAAATATTGGAGATTTTAAAAAGCATTTTGTAGTTGTAACTTGCGATAGAGTCAAAGATAAACATATTTGAAATAGTTTCAGTTCCATCGCGATTGATGACGTGCTAAGACAAAAGCTTTTAGTTGGGTTTCAATGAAACAATTTACGCATATTATTTGTAAAATGTGAAAGTTTAGATAATAATGATTTTCAAGTTTTTTTTATTTGGTAATTTTGGCACTTCAAAGGTTAGCAAAGGTAAAGTGAACTGTAATAAATAAATGTAACTACAGGTGCTTATTTATTGTGTGTGTGGGTTCCTCCCAACTCCACTGGTAGCTGATCTTTGTCAATAAATTCCTGCAAATAGTTTTCCCACACTTCTTTATTATTTCCGTACAACTTAACATGACTAAGAAAATCGCTGCGTGTGGCAAACCGGGCTAGTGGACCAACCACCTGGATTGTTGGAGTTGCTGAAATCAAAAATTAAATTTTGTTAAAAATCACAATTTTCTGCAATTGGCAAAATAAGTTATCAACTTGTCATTCGTTTCCATACCGTTAACAATAACCAACTTATCAATCATTCCAGGGAAATGATTTTCATAAGAGTTGAGAAAATATCCAATTCCAATCAGGCATCTGGGGCAACCATGCCTCAATAAACTGAATCCATCATGATCAAGAATCATGTGAAATCTGGTCACGTTTTTCCCGGATTGTTGCGCTTCCCTTACTTTTACACAAGCTATCCATCACCTTCTCCAGATAACGGAGAAGTCTTTGCCCTTTGCCTGTGCGATGGGTTTCTACAAGATTCCAGACTCCTGATGCTGATGTGACAACAGGAGCGCCATTTTTTGCGTGCGTATCCATGTACACAGGATATTTGGATGAAATGTCAGAAAAGTCTTCAAGGCGAACATTATCAATATTAGTTTCTTCCCTCCACTTCAAATTCGCTTTCAATCGCTGTTCTGCCAAGGTTGTATTAAAATTTCGAGCTGAAACGAGAATATTTCAAAGTCAAGTACGGAATACGTGTATTATTAGCAAATTATTATATCAACTCACACCGAAGAAATCGAACAAGGTAAATGTCTTCTTTCATGTAATCATGCGATAGTAATCCTTTCACACGGTCTTGAACTACGGCACACATTGAAAGAACTTAAATTATTTTGAGTAATACCTCCCACTAAGTTTCAATAAAAGTTTTATTTGTTTTATACCTCATCCAAAGCCTCTTTTTGTTTCAAGGTTAGAAATAAATCGTTGGTAAAGGCACTATCATCCGATTGTACACTCGTAATTATCCGACGAATGAGATGGATGTAAGAAATATTATTTTTAATCCAGCCATAGTTGATTTTTGACGGGGAACACCTACTTGAATGAAAAATATATAATAATATAATATATTCAGAAGAATGCCAATTTATATTTAGTACGCTTACCCACATAAATGTTTACACAAAAAATTAGTTTCCAATATGCTAATCAGGGTGATGTGTTATCTCTTTGCACTTTTAAACAAATTACTGTTTACAAACCTGTTACAAAATGTTTACAACACTTAAAACTTGCATAAAATGACATAAAATGCTCTATATGTCAGGTTATCACGAAAAGAGTGTTGCAGACTGATTGAACGTGAACGGAAGGGTGTTAAATGGAGCCAAATGGGTCAACTAACTGCAACTGACAATATTCTTGCAAAAATTCTTTCCTGCCTTGTGTACCCATTAACATCCACTGCAAAAATGATCCTCAATGTTGGTTAAAAATTAAGAAAAAAATACTGCATTGGGTGCAACGCGCCTTTGGATTTGTTTTTTGACCCTGAAAGGGTACATGGTTGTAATAATAATTTGAGCGTGAGCCATGCCACGGCGAAAAGTATATACGTCTGTATTGATTTGCTTTTGCAAAGGTTTGGCCAACTCAACGTCAAATCCCTATGAAAACAGGTTTTGAAGAGCAAACCAAAGGGATACATAATGTTTTGTGATGATGATGACGATGATGCAGCACCAAGGCAGATAACACGACTCAATTGAAATTCTTCCCATTCATATTTATTGTGGTCAATGTTTTTGGTTCAACTTGACTTCCTTTTTTCCAAACAATTAATGGCATACTTACATGACTAGATGGATGGTTACATAAATAAATCAATTCTTGTAATTTTGTACCTGTCTACATTTTATTTGCTGCAATATCTTGTAGTTGCATTGCTCAAATATGTATATCTTCCATTTTTAACGGCTAGTCTTGGATAAAATTCTACATTCATTCTCGGTATTTTGGCAACAACAATTAAGCTGTACAAAGCTCAACTACTTCAAACCATTGCTACAGCTTTTTGTGGAGATGAATTTATTTCATATTTCACCTTAAATGTGTACTTGATTCCATTAAGTCATTGCTTATGGATGAAATACGTACTCATTTTCAGTATTTTTTACAATAGGAATGGTTGGTCAAAAATTATGTAAATTTGTATTCAAGTTGAATTCAACGGTATGGAAAATGTCTTATATAGAATTAGTGTGATAATATGTTATTTAAGTTCCTATATTTTCGTCGTATTGGTAAAAGACATGTTCGTGAATCATTGTAACTGTAGTTGCAATCACGGCACACATTATCAAACCATGGATATTCCATGATCTTGACTAACCGCAGTTGACTTGGCATTTTTTCTTTTTTTTAAACAAGGAGTGTGTAATACTAAATTAATAAACAAAATCAGATTGCAATAATAGATGGTTTCCTATTTTCGATGATTCTCTTAAGAAGGTCATACGAGTTGCCTATCAGTGGCCGATGTCTAATTAGATTTTTAATTTATTTGAATTAAATTAAACAAACCCCATTTCAATGCCTAGTTAATTTTCTGCATCCCCGTGGGGCTCAAGGTATAATTATATTTAACAGTCATTTCCATTGTTTGACAAATATTTTAGCTCTAGCGTTTTTGTAATTCCCTACTATAGTTTTAATAGCATGAATGGAGAAACTTGTTATAATTGGGTAAATTTACAAATTCACTCAGCTTTCAAAATATAGTTTGCCAACATATACGGTATATCAATCATGTTTTTAAGCGAGTACAGCATTTTAACAGTACAGTAATCGATGGGTTTTTATTTTGCTGCTTGAAAATTAATTGTTTATTGCCTGTTCTTCCGTAAAATGAACGATTAACCAGGCATGACAATTAAATACCTTCCTTTCAGAAAACAATAAAAAAAAACTATTATTCGTTTAAATGCGGTTGATAAAATCTCCGTTTTCCTTTCCAGTCACAAACTTAAAATATCAGGTAATTAGTGAGTTTTATTCAGCAAAAGAAAAATCTTTATGTTGTTTGCTGCCTGATTTAATATTTTTTGTTCCAAAAGAGCACCACTAAGCCAAGCATTTTGATGGATTATATTATTGTCAGAAAGCAATAAAACTTAAATTTGTTTTCATATAAATGTTTTCTGTCAGTAAATGCTGTGTACATGTTAATCAGATTAAACATTAGTAGCAAATGGGGAAGGATTCCAATAGAAAGAATTAGACTAGTAACTATTTTCTGAGCGTTAGTGAAGAGGTCACTGCTTAGTTGACAAAATTACAAGACAATTATTAAAACATCTGCCACTTCAGACGAAGTCATGCACCGTATATTGTTTACTGCGGTGGACGTCAATGCAAAAATTCACAAGAACGCCTTTTAGAAATTTATGGAATTAACTGCGGTGAATATGATGATGGCAAAAGAAAGCAGGTACGAAAGCAACGAAAGTGAATTGTAAACAGAACATATGAATGTCGTTTTTAGCTTAAAAATAGCTTGTAAAATTCAACGCCAGGAAAAGTCTATTTGTGTTAATTGTAAATCGGCTCACATCGAGTTGAGGACAAAATGAAGGTGTCTGACTTTGCAGGTGTAGAATAAAGGGTGCAGAAGCTAATGTGCAAATGCTTATCATGCGCATAAAAATCAATCGAAAATCAATATTGAAATAATTTCTTGTTTAAAAGTATATTATATTGTTTTGAGAACAATGTCAAAAAAGTTTTTACATAAACCTATGGCAGAATAATTTATATGGTATTGCAATTTTCTTGCCCATTACATGTATTGTGTACTAATTTATTTCTCCTACCTTATATAAAAGAAGGTAATAAAAAATTAATACAATTTAATTTTAACATAACGAAGAGACCTGAAAATTTAGACTTGTTCATCCTATGTAAATGCATATATTTTGGCTGTACTCGAATGACACCAAACTTGCATGGATATGTTTGGTGACAGCTGGACATTTTAAGCCAATGTTGTAGTTACATGTTTTAACGTTTTCTCCATATTAAATATGTAGTGACATATTACGTAGTAACGTATTCAGTTATATTTATCAATTTTGAACGTCGTTTGTCTTTTTTGTGATGGATCTGCATTTTTGTATAGAACAAAAGTATCAAATTTGCAAATCTGGACTCAAAAAATAACTTTTTTGTTTCAAAACGTGGACTTAAAAATCAACTAGTATAACGTAATTAGTAATAGATGCAAACAATCATTATTTAAAATACTTTTTGTGTACATTTTGCTCTGTTTCTGCATATTTGCATATGTTGGTCATTTTAAGTTATTGTTAACTTATATATTTCGGCCACTTTAACCACATAGAAGGAACAAGTCTAATCATATATATAATAACTGCATGTGGACAATGTTATGTTTCCAGGATTGACCCCAAAAGATTGCGCAACAAAATGTTATATAACGTGTTATAGGGTATCCTTTTTTCAGAATTTACCACTGTAACTATTAAAATCTACCTCATCAAAATCCATAACCAACAAAATGGATTATTAGAAATTTTTGGACAAAAAGGAGATAATTTATAAGTTATAAACAAATACAAATGATAACGTAGCGTTTAAATGGGAAACGATTGGTTTCGAAAACTTCCGAAGTTTAAAACTCAACAAGTTGAAAATAACCAGACAATTTGAAATGTAGGGATGTAATTTTACAACATAAACTGGACTCTGGACTCAAAACGCTAGGTATGAAGTCAAACGAAAGTCATAATGATTTTAAGAAGACCCTTTCCCCTTTATTGCAAAATATTTTAAACAACGGACCTAGCGCCCTTCGAATTTAAAACAATATGCCCTTTGTAGGTTTTTAAAGACTCAGATACATACCCGCTCGATATTAATAATTTTATAGTCATTAGTTTATAAAGACCTTTCCCGATTATAAATTAACACTGATCACAACTAACTTGCTCAGTTTTACGCAAGCGCCTACTGCTTAGCATATTGTAGTCTGCTGAAACGAATCTTAGGTAATCCTGCAACAGGAATATTACCATCGTTAACAAAAATGAATTTATCTTTTAAAAAATTAAGAAAAATCGGCAGTGGTAATCTTTTTTTAAAACATTTGGTGTTTTCAGCTATATAGTGGGACCGTTATATTCATTCTTTTTTACGAATTTAAGGTAGTTATAGCATTTAATGTTTCCAAAAACCGACAAGCAATTTCCATGTTTAAAATCTAAATGTAGAACAAATACATATTTGAAAGACCGATAAGCGTCTTATATTCTGGATTGCCATGGCCCAACTTCTCCAGTCCACTTTCTTCAGTCGGATGGCTTGGACGTTTTGAAAATATAAGATGCTTACCGATTGGAGAAACTAGCGTTTGGAATCAATCGCTACATTTCATCATACGTTCCTCATTTCATTTTTGACTGGACACCAAACTAGAAAACTTTATGCTTCAAAATAAACTTCGATGGGTGTGGCTAGCTACTGCTCTCCTCAATTCACCGTCTAATTCTCGCAACCGGTCCAGAAAAACCTTGGTAAGTCATAATTCTTTTCATCTAAAAAAGGCACAAAGGAATACGTACAGGTTGCCGAGAATGTAGACGGTGGAATTGAGGAGAGCAGTAGCTAGCCACACCCATCGAAGTTTTGATTTTGAAGCATAGAAGTTTTCGTAGTTTGGTGTCCAGTCAAAAATGAAATGAGGAACGTATGATGAAATGTAGCGATTGATTCCAAACGCTAGTTTCTCCAATTCGGTAAGCATCTTATATTTTCAAAACGTCCAAGCCATCCGACTGAAGAAAGTGGACTGGAGAAGTTGGGCATGGCAATCCAATATAAGACGCTTATCGGTCTTTCAAATATGTTTTGTTCCACATTTAGATTTTAAACACGGAAATCGCTTGTCGGTTTTTGGAAACATTAAATGTTATAAGTACTAAATTCGTAAAAAAGAATGAATATAACGGTCCCACTATATAGCTGAAGACACCAAATGGTTTAAAAAAATATTACACTGCCATTTTTCTTAATTTTTTAAAAGATAAATTCATTTTTGTTAACGATGTAATATTCCTGTTGCAGATTACTAAGATTCGTTTCAGCAAACTACAATATGCTAAGCAGTAGGCGCTTGCGTAAAACTAAGAAGTTAGTTGTGATCAGTGTTAATTTTATAATCGGGAAAATAAACTAATGACTAAAAAATTATTTAATATCGAGCGGGTATGTATCTTGAGTCTTTAAAAATACAAGGCCTACCGTTTTAAATTCGAAGGGCGCTAGTCCGTTGTTTAAAATATTTTGGACTGAAGGGAAAGGGTCTTCTTAAAATTATTATGACTTTAGTTTGACTTCATACCTAGCGTTTTGAGTCCAGAGTAATATGTTGTAAAATTACATCGCTACATTTCAAATTGTCTGGTTACTTTCAACTTGTTGAGTTTTAAACTTCGGAAGTTTTCGAAACCAATCGTTTCCCATTTAAACGCTACGTTTATCATTTGTATTTATTTATAACTTATAAATTATCTCCTTTTTGTCCAAAATTTCTAATAATCCATTTTGTTGGTTATGGATTTTGATGAGGTAGATTTTTAATAGTTACAGTGGTAAATTCTGAAAAAAAGGATACCCTATAAGCACGTTATAACATTTTGTTGCGCAATCTTTTGGGGTCAATCCTGGAAACATAACATTGTCCACATGCAGTTATTATATATATGATTAGACTTGTTCCTTCTATGTGGTTAAAGTGGCCGAAATTTATAAGTTAACAATAACTTAAAATGACCAACATATGCAAATATGCAGAAACCGTGCAAATTGTACACAAAAAGTATTTTTAAATAATAATTGTTTGCATCTATTACGAATTACGTTATACTAGTTGATTTTTAAGTCCACGTTTTGAAACAAAAAAGTTATTTTTGAGTCCAGATTTGCAAATTTTAAACTTTTGTTCTATACAAAAATGCAGATCCAT
This sequence comes from Orchesella cincta, assembly GCA_001718145.1. NCBI lineage: Eukaryota > Metazoa > Arthropoda > Collembola > Entomobryomorpha > Orchesellidae > Orchesella > Orchesella cincta. Next base: position 9,542 of record LJIJ01005459.1, read on the forward strand.
CACAAAAAACAGACGACGTTCAAAATTGATAAATATAACTGAATACGTTACTACGTAATATGTCACTACATATTTAATATGGAGAAAATGTTAAAACATGTAACTACAACATTGGCTTAAAATGTCCCAGCTGTCACCAAAACATATCCATGCCAAGTTTGGTGTCATTCGAGTACAGCCAAAATATTTGTATTTACATAGGATGAACAAGTCTAAATTTTCAGGTCTCTTCGTTATGTTAAAATTAAATTGTATTAATTTTTTATTACCTTCTTTATATAAGGTAGGAGAAATAAATGTAGTACACAATACATGTAATGGGCAAGAAAATTGCAATACCATATAAATTATTTCTTGCATAGGTTTATGTAAAAACTTTTTTGACATTGTTCTCAAAACAATATAATATACTTTTAAACAAGAAATTATTTCAATATTGATTTTCGATTGATTTTTATGCGCATGATAAGCATTTGCACATTAGCTTCTGCACCCTTTATTCTACACCTGCAAAGTCAGACACCTGCTTTTGTCCCTCAACTCGATGTGAGCCGATTTACAATTAACACAAATAGACTTTTCCTGGCGTTGAATTTTACAAGTTATATTTAAGCTAAAAACGACATTCATATGTTCTGTTTACAATTCACTTTCGTTGCTTTCGTACCTGCTTTCTTTTCATCATCATATTCACCGCAGTTAATTCCATAAATTCTAAAAGGCGTTCTTGTGAATTTTTGCATTGACGTCCACCGCAGTAAACAATATACGGTGCATGACTTCGTGAAGTGGCAGAGGTTTTAATACTTGTCTTGTAATTTTGTCAACTAAGCAGCTGACGAAAACTAATGTTTGATCATGTAAGCATTTATGACAGAAAACATTTATATGATTTAAGTTTTATTGCTTTCTGACAATAATATAATCCATCAAAATGCTTGGCTTAGTGGTGCTCTTTTGGAACAAAAAATATTAAATCAGGCAGCAAACAACATAAAGATTTTCTTTTGCTGGAAATAAAACTCTAATTACCTTGATATTTTAAGTTTGTGACTGGAAAGGAAAACGGAGATTTTATCAACCGCATTTAAACGAATAATAGTTTTTTTTTGTTTTCTGAAAGGAAGTTATTTAATTGTCATGCCTGGTTAATCGTTCATTTCACAGAAAACAGGCAATAAACAATTAATTTTCACGCAGCAAAATAAAAACCCATCTTTACTCATACTGTTAAAATGCTGTACTCGCTTAAAAACATGATTGATACACCGTATATATGTTAAAAAACTATATTTTGAAAGCTGAGTGAATTTGTAAATTTACCCAATTTTAACAAGTTTTTCCCATCCATATTAAAACTAGTAGGGAATTACAAAAACTAGAGCTAAAATATTTGTCAAAATGGAAATGACTATTAAATATAATTATAACTAGAGCCCCACGGGTGTGCAGAAAATTAACCTTGTCATTGAAATGGGGTTAGTTTAATTTAATTCAAATTAATAACAAATCTAATTAGAAATCGGCCACTGATAGGCAACTCGTATGACCAGAATTAAGAATTAAAAGAATCATCGAAAATAGGAAACCATCTATTATTGAAATCTGATTTTGTCTATTAATTTAGTATTACACACTCCTTGTTTAAAAAAAAAAAATGCAAGTCAACTGTGGTTTGTCAAGATCATGGAATATCCATGGTTTGATGATGTGTGCCGTGATTGAAATTACAGTTACAATGATTCACGAACATGTCTTTTACCAATACGACGAAAATATAGGAACTTAAATAACATATTATCACAATAATTCTATATAAGACATTTTCCATACCGTTTGAATTCAACTTGAAACAAATTTACATAATTTTTGACCAACATTCCGAATTGTTAAAATACTGAAAATTAGTACGTTTTTTCATCCATAAGCGATGACTTAATGCAATCAAGTACACATTTAAGGTGAAATGATGAAATAAATTTATCTCCACAAAAAGCTGTAGCATGGTTTGAAGTAGTGTGAGCTTTGAACAGTTTTAATTGTTGGGCAAAATACGGAGAATGAATGTAGAATTTTATTAAACGACTAGCCGTTCAAAATGGAAGATACACATATTTGAGCAATGCAAGCTACAAGATATTACAGGAATAAAATGTAGAAGGTACAAATTACAAGAGTTGATTAATTTATGTAAACATCCTCAAGTCATGTAAGTATTATGCATTTATTGTTTGGACAAAAAAGGAAGTCAAGTTGAACCAAAAACATTG
>LJIJ01005460.1:0-11811 GCA_001718145.1 Orchesella cincta
CATTACAAAATAGTGAGAGGATATACTCGCATCATGCAGCAAATAATGGTTATAGTACTCAACGGAAGAGCTTCAGGTGATACCCCAGGAAATTTTACTTTTGCAAATTCGCAAGGCGGTACAAGCACTATTGATTTAGCATTCCTCCATTATTCCGAAATATCGAAATGTCATAAACTAGAGGTGAAAAATTTCTCGACTTCAGGTCATCTTCCTTTGGAAGTACATGTTGATGTCATCGTAGATTCTTATGTGCCAAACCTATGAAAAACTAGTATGGAATGCAGAAAAACATGCAGAGTACTCAAAAGAAATTGATGATTGTATAAAAACTTTCAACGGAAATGTAAGCTATGAACAGCTAACTGATATTATTGTGAGTGCTGCTAGAAAATGCAGAATGGTAAAAAGTTGCGGTGGGCGAAACGAGTTAACAAACCTTGTTTGACTCAGAATGCAAAGAAGCACGACTGAAAGTAAAACACATGTATCAAATAGCGAAAATAGAGGGTGGCTCGCAAAATTGGAAACATTATGCTAATTCAAAATCTAAATACACAACGTTAATAAAAGGCATTAATTCAATTGACAAGACGAAAAATTTCGGAATTTAAGACTTGGAAAGCGTTAAAATCATACGAATTTGATTTTTTAAGCAATGAAAGCATAAAAACGAAAACGGACTCACAAATTGAAATGAGGGTTAGCTCAGGGTGAAAGTACTTAGCCATTGCTATTCAATTTATATATTGCCGATATTGAGTCGTACCTACGCACTGCAGGTATTTCTGAAGATAAGTCATAAATTTGATATTGTTGCTGACGACATGGTAATATTAGCTTCAACCCCTGGTGAGCTCCAACAAAAAATTAATATACTCAAAGAGTATTTTGATCGGCTGGATTTAAAAGTAAACGTTGATAAAACTAAAGTCGTTGTATTTAGGAAGGGTGGAAAAATCGGAATATCCCCACCTTTAAATACGGAAATGATACAATTGAAGTCGTGCCAACCTATACTTATCTAGGTGTTGAATTTTCCTCATCTGGTCTGTTTACAAAAGCAGAAGAAGTTTTTCGAAAGCGGGGTATCACTGCGTTTTCAAATGTTTGGAAAATAATCACAAAAGGAAAAGCATGTAGTTGGGAGAGTAAAATTAGGCTTTTTGATTCTATTGTAACAAGTACTGCTCTTTATTGCAGTCAAATATGGGCACTAGACAAGGGAGAAAGTTTAGAGAAAATGCAATCTAAATTTATTAGAAGAGTGTTAGGGGTGAGCAAATTCATTCCAGATTATATACTCCGATTGGAAACAGGAAGGCCTCCCTTGCACCTCCAATAATGAAAAAAGCTCTATTATATTGGAATAAATTGCAATTAATGAGTGATGAACGTTATGCAAAAAAAAGTTTTCTAGCACTCCGAGAGGAGCAAAAAATAATCCAAGCGAGCGGTATAATTGGGTAGCTAAACTGCAATCATTTTGTGATAGTTACGGTTATAGTTACTTATGTAGAGATGTAGATTCGGAAACGTTTCTAGCATCGGCGGGGCCTATTAATGTCATATGTAGATGCCAGTAGGCAAAAAGACATATCCAGAGTTTCTGCCTCAAATAGGTACAAATTTTACTCACCTCTAGTTAATGACAATCTATTTCCGTCCACGTACCTTAAGTATAAGTTACCACATAAGATGCTAGCTATAGCAGCACAGTCCCGCATGAATGTAGATTCACATATTACGATCGTTTTTGTCATATATTTAAAGTGGAATCAACATGCACTATATGTAACTCAAAAGCGGAGGATACTATGAAACACTTTTTAATGGATTGCATTCCATTCCAAACGATGAGACAGATAAGGAGTACTAATGTTAATATAGAAAGTGTACTGCGATTTGGTAAAAAAGAAGATGTAGTAAACTTTTTTATGCTGTATTCTGCGAGTTTAAAACTAAGGAAAATGATTATTGAATTTTAATGTAGGTAATACTATGTATTATAAGCTAAACATCAAAAATTATATATGAGATGAGTTCATGAAAAAACACTTATGTTCCTACTTATGCCTTATTATATTATGTTATAGTGTTAAGTCAAGAATCCTATGTATATACTTTAAAATGTACCTTTATGCTCTATGGGTCCATGCCCGAAAGAGTTTGAGACAATAATAATAATAATAATAATAAAAAAAATAAGTTACAACAACAAATTGCAAAAGTCCTTTCAAGTCCCAATACCACCCTATTACTTCAAAAAGATTATTAGAAAAATAGCATAAAGTGGCCAAAACATGTTTCGTTTCGGCCATTATTTGTTGTTATTATTTAAAAATGCCCTTCTTACGGTTTTGATACTGCTTTACATGTAGTTTAAATTAAAAACTTAAAGATAACAGACAGTTTAAATAAAAAACATGCAATTTCTTCCACTGTTTGGCATAACTGTACACTACAACTGTAACTAATAAGCTATTAAGCGAATGGTAGTGCATAGGACTTAATTCATCTAATTACGATTCTGAAATTTTTTTGCCTCCCGTTTTTTAGGAAAATTTTCGTAACATTTTAATGACGCAAATTTTACACCATTTTGCTCGTGCCGTTGAAAGCATTCTTTCTGTTAGCTCTTACGCACTAAGAAATGAAGCCTTCCCAATACTGGACAGCGAGTAATCTACAATTGTTCTGCCTCTTGAGCGTATATTTCATTGCAATAAAAAATTGCTGAAAACTGGATTTTTACCGCATGGGCAAACCTAGTTCTTTGATTGTTCATCTACATATTTATGTCTTTTCATTCGAGTCAACTATGGCTCGTTGCTTAAACTTCTTACCCAACTTACTACTCAACGATTCCAGTCGGGGAATTCAAGTCGAGTATATTGATTGGGTCAATTGAGATATTTATTGCAAGATTACATCGAGCGAAGATATGAGTGGAAACTTAAATTGAATAAATCAATAGGAAGGTTTGAGTTAACAATCAATTCTACTTGTGTGTGCTCATAATTTGTTTATTCAAGCATACCTTCACCACCTGAACAATGGAAGTTGGACGGTTAGTTTAGTGCATTCCCAATAATATTGTCTAATATTCGTCGGTTTGTTAAATGTTTTTAATGAGAATAAGTTTTCAGGCAAAATAACTTTTGCCTGATTATTTTAAAAAAAAGTATGATCCCTGTGTAATACCTTTACATTAGAATTATCAGTTGGGATACAATTTTCTGTAATTTACCCCACTAAATTTTTACTTTTAAAATTTAGGTCTGCCAGGTGAGCCACAACCGATATCTAAACGAAAGCCACATGAGTTAAAAATTAATAAAAATAAATTTAAAACCACGCGGTTCAGTATGTATATTATCTTTATCAATGGTTATTTTATTTACCTAATGGTTTCTAACATCATAATTCATCATCGTCAACTCAGCTCACATTTCATACAAGTATACACAGTGCGAATACCTCTTTAATTTCGATTTTGTCGCGTTAAACCTCTGTTGCCACAACAAAGTCTCAGCATACACCGCGTGTGCTGATATGCGACTGCCTAATCAAAACTTCAATAAATTTTATCAAAGAAGAAATCAGTTCAGTTTCAATTACAAAATACTCCTACTGAAATCGCCAGCATCAAGCCCAAAAATACTTACCAGCCGCTCTATTTAGGGATGCCACGCGTCCAGATATTCCCTCACATTGTCTATGCAATGTTTACCAGCAGATATGCCAATTGTCCTCTTTCCACTTGGAGAACAGCCCAGATCAACAATTTTTGTATGGATTTTGAGCCAGAATTGGTTCTCTGTTTTTGTATAGCCAACTCCACAGCGTAGTTTGAATGGTTTTTTTTCTTTGAGAACCTCAAAACAAATTGAATTGTCGCTAATTAGTCTCATTAATTTCTAAAGGCCAGAGAGTAATCGTTTTTAACAATGATGTTGACATAGATTTTCAAGGACATTAGTCCTGAATTCACCACACGTATTTGACATACTCCTCATTTGTTAATACGGAAATGCGCGAAAGGAACGCTTCGTCTCGCAATATTCCTAACGGAATGAATTCATTCCCAAACAAATCCTTAGGGAATGATGCCATGCAGAGGTTGATTCACATAAATAAACATCTATATCCAATGTTCAACAAATTCCTTTAGGTGTTGAATTTCTCCCGTTGGTACTGGGGGGCCGACGCTGACAAGCTTATTAACGCATTTGCGCCCCCCCCCATAGAGTTGCCGTCAAAACAAACGACACATAACAAAGACGATAAAATTCGAGGGAAACTGGTGCCGCAGAAATGGTTGTCGATTAAATCTAAAATTTCCCATACAACTGGCCAGCCTGATAAATGACGGCTGTAAGCAACAAAATACTGCTAAACCCGTACAATCAATTGTTGCCATCACGTTCCTGAGCTAATGGGTCATACCATACTGAAAAGTTTGCAAGCATTCTGACTAACACAGCGAATTTTAGGCAATAAAGACAGCATCTTGAAATAAAAGATTCAAAATGCATCGCGGTGTAATAAATATAATCCATCATTTTTCGAAGAGAAATCCGTCTCCATGATTAGTTCGGGGCCTTCATAGATATTTAAAATGTTTAAGAGCTGTTTTGTTTTCTACAGTGTTTTTGAATAGACGAAGTGAAAATGTTGTGGATTTCTGACAAGCTCGAAGGTCTAATATTTTGCGGGGTTGCATCATGTAGTCCATCGATTGGTTTGGTTTATGCAAACACATTTTGGCAGCTGACGAGGCACAAAAAACACTGTAGAAAACAAACACTCTTCAAAATTTTTAAATATCTATGAAGGCCCCGAACTAATCATGGAGACGATTTCTTTCGAAAATCGTGGATTTATTACTACACTCGCAATGCATTTTAATACTTTTTATTCAAATGCTTCGTTTCATAGCTAAAAATTTCGCCTGTAGTCAGAAAATGCTTGCAAACTTCTTCAGTTATGGTATGAACCATTAGCTCAAGGAACGTGATGGCCAACAATGATTTACTAGGTTTAGCAGTATTGGGTGATTAGCTACAGGCGTCATTATCAGGTTGGAAAGTTTGTAGAGAAATTTATAGATTTAATCGACAACATTTCTGGCGCACCAGTTACCCCTCGCAATTTTATCGTCAATTGTTACTGCTGTCGTTTGTTTTGACGCAACTATACGCAAATGGATTAATAAGCATTGTCACCGTCGGCCCCATTTACCAACAGGAAGAAATCAAACACCCTAACAGCGAATTTGTTGAACATCGAGATACTAGGATTTATTATGAACAACCTCTGCTTGATCGTTCCCCTAAGGATTTGTTTGGGAATGAATTCAATTCGTTAGGAATATCCGCGGAAGAAGCGTTCCACGTTTCCGATTTCGTATTAACAAATGAGGAGTATGTCAATCACGCTGGTGAATTTCAGGACAATGTTTGGAATAATACTCATTCACATCATTGCTTAAACGATTACTCCTGGCCTTTAGAAATTAATGATGACTAAATTACGCGGACCAATTCAATGTTTTGAGGTTTCTCAAAAACATTCAACTACCAAGTGTGGAGTGGCTAACAAAAACAGAGAACCAATCTGGCCTCAAAGAATCCATTACAGAAAATTGTTGATCTGGCTGCTTCTGCAAGTGGAAGACGTGGACAAAATTGGCATTTTATCTGCTGGTCAAACAGTTGCACTATGACAATGTGAGGCGGGGAAAATCTGAGACGGTGGACATCCTCTAAAATTAGAGCGGTAGGTAATATTTTTGGCTTGATGCTGAGCGATTTCAGTGGAGTCATTTGTAACTTAAAAACGTGGAGACTAGGATTTCTGTCTTTTAAAAATTTTATTTGAAGTTTTTGAATGTAGGCAGTCGCATATCAAGCACACGCGGATGTACTCGCTGAAACTTTTGTTGTGCAAGAGGGATTTAACCGCGACAAATCGAAATTAAAGACGCGTATTTCCATGTGTAATATTGTATGAATGCTGAGCCTGATGTTGGACGATGATGAATATGATCGTTCATAACATTCTAGGTAAATAAAATATACCACTTGATAAATATTAAAATTACTACTTCGAAACCCCGTGTTTAATTTTATTTTTATTAATTTTAAACTCATGTTCGGCTTCGTGAGAATATCGGTGTGGCTCACTGGCAGACCTAAAATTTTAAAATAAAATTTCAGTGGACAATTTACAGAATAATTGGTTATCCCACTGATATTTCTAATGTAAAGTATACACAGGGGATCAGTTCTTTTTTTAAAAATAATCAGCAAAAGTTAAAATTTTGCCTGAAACTTATTCTTCAATTAAAACATTTAAAAAACGCGAATATTAAGACATATTATGTTTGGGAATGCACTATAAACTCAACCGTCCCAAAATGTTTCCATTGTTCAGGTGTGAAGATGCTTGAATAAACCAATATGACACAAACACAAGTAGAATTTGATTGTTTAATACTCAAAATTCCTATTATTTATTCAATTTTAAGTCACTCAATATCTTCTCGATTAATGCTATGCAATAAATATCTCAATTGACCCTGATCAATATTTAACTCGGACTGACTCCGAACTGGGAATTCGGTGAGTAGTAGAAAAAATTGGGCTAAAGAAGGTTTAAGCAATCGGCATAGTCTGACTCGAATGAAAAAGAAACATAAAGTAGTAGATGACAATCAAAGAACTAGGTATTTCGCCATTGCAGTTAAAAATCCAGTATTCAGCAATTTTATTGGCCAATGAATAATACGTCAAGAAGCAGAATCAATGTAGATTAACCGCTGTCCATATTGGGGAGGCTTCATTTCTTAGCTGCTTTAGAAGTACAGAAAGAAGATGCTTTATCAAACGCACGAGCATAAAATGGTGTAAATTTGCGTCATTAAATTAGTTACGAATATTTTCTTAAAAACGGGAGCCGGCCAAAAAATTCAGATCTACAATTCTTGAATGAAATTTAATCCTTCACTACCATGTGCGCTTCAATAGCAAGCTTACAGTTGTAGTTACAGTTATGCCAAAACAGTGGGAAAAAATTGCATGTTTTATTTAAAACTGTCTGTTATCTTAATTTTTTAAGTTAACTACATGTAAAGCAGTGATCAAAACGTTAAGGGAAGGGCAATATTATTTAAATCAATGAACAAATCAAATATGCACGAAACAACATGTGTTGGCCACTTTTGCTATTTTTCTCAATAATCTGTTTTGAGATAATAGTGGTATTGGACTTGAAAGACTTTGCAATTTGTTTTTGTAAACTTATTTTTCTTTATTATTATTATTATTATTTATTTGTCTCAAACTCTTTCGCGGCCATGGACCCATAGAGCCATAAGGTACATTTTAAAGTATATACATAGGATTCTTGACTTAACATATAACATAATATAATAAGGCATAATAGGAACATAAGTGTTTTTTCATGAACTCATCTCATATATAATTTTTGATGTTTAGCTTATAATACATAGTATTACCTACATTAAAATTCAATGATCATTTTCCTTAGTTTTAAACTCGCAGATACAGCATAAAAAAAGTTTACTACATCTTCTTTTTTACCAAATCGCAGTATACTTTCTATTAACATTAGTACTCCTTATCTGTCTCATCGTTTGGAATGGAATGCAATCCATTAAAAAGTGTTTCATAGTATCCTCCGCTTTTGAGTTACATATAGTGCATGTTGATTCCACTTTAAATATATGACAAAAAACCATCGTAATATAGTGAATCTACATTCATACGGGACTGTGCTGCTATAGCTAGCATCTTATGTGGTAACTTATACTTAAGGTACGTGGACGGAAATAGATTGTCATTAACTAGAGGTGAGTAAAATTTGTACCTATTTGAGGCAGAAACTCTGGATATGTCTTTTTGCCTACTGGCATCTACATATGACATTAATAAGCCCTCCGCCGATGCTAGAAACGTTTCCGAATCTACATAAGTAACTATAACCGTAACTATCACAAAATGATTGCATTTTAGCTACCCAATTATACCTCGCTTGGATTATTTTTTGCCTCCTCTCGGAGTGCTAGAAAACATTTTTTTGCATAACGTTCATCACTCATTAATTGCAATTTATTCCAATATAATAGAGCTTTTTTCATTATTTGGAGGTGCAAGGGAGGCCTTCCTGTTTCCAATCGGAGTATATAATCTGGAATGAATTTGCTCACCCCTAACACTCTTCTAATAAATTTAGATTGCATTTTCTCTAAACTTTCTCCCTTGTCTAGTGCCCATATTTGACTGCAATAAAGAGCAGTACTTGTTACAATAGAATCAAAAAGCCTAATTTTACTCTCCCAACTACACGCTTTTCCTTTTGTGATTATTTTCCAAACATTTGAAAACGCAGTGATACCCCGCTTTCGAAAAGCTTCTTCTGCTTTTGTAAACAGACCAGATGAGGAAAATTCAACACCTAGATAAGTATAGGTTGGCACGACTTCAATTGTATCATTTCCGTATTTAAAGGTGGGGATATTCCCGATTTTTCCACCCTTCCTAAATACAACGACTTTAGTTTTATCAACGTTTACTTTTAAATCCAGCCGATCAAAATACTCTTTGAGTATATTAATTTTTTGTTGGAGCTCACCAGGGGTTGAAGCTAATATTACCATGTCGTCAGCAAACAGGAGGATTTGCATATCAAATTTATGACTTATCTTCACTCCAAAAATACCTGCAGTGCGTAGGTACGACTCAATATCTGCAATATATAAATTGAATAGCAATGGGCTAAGTACTTCACCCTGAGCTAACCCCTCTGTAATTTCAATTTGATTTGTGAGTCCGTTTTCAGTTTTTATGCTGGTTTTCAAGTTGCTGTAAAAGAAACTCAAAATTCGTATGATTTTACCAGACACTCCAAGCCACATTAATTTTTCCCATAACTTTTCGTGTGGTATGGAAGGAAATGCCCTTGCAAAATCAACAAAAAGTGCATACACACGTTTCTTCTTTTTGCTAACATTAAGCTGTATTGCTGAGTTTAAACAGAAAATTTGGTCTTCACACCCTCTTCCTGCCCTAAATCCCCTTGTGCTTCCGGCAATAAACCGTTTTCATCAGCCCATTTAACTAATCTTTGTTGGATTATTAACGTGAATAATTTAAGGATATGGTTGAGCAAGGAAATCGGTCGGTAGTTTACTGGATCATTTGGATCCCCCTTTTTATACAGCATTGTTGTAATTGAGTTACCCCATTCTGTTGGCATTTTTTCAGAGCACATTATTTGGTTAAATATTTGTAATAACCACCCTTTACCCTCTTGTGGTAAGTGTTTAAAAAATTCGTTAGAAATCCCATCTGTCCAGCGCTTTATTTATCGGGCATTTATGTAATGCTCTATCCAACTCCTCAATCGTCATTTCTTTATCAAGGTCTTCACACTCATTACCATCATACTTATTGACACATATTTGCCGCTTAGGTAGTATGCTTTCGTAAAAGCTTACCCACGTTGACTCCGGAATAATATTGGGGGTATATTTTTGGCCTCGAAATGATTTAACGGCTTTCCAAAAGTCTTTAGAATTCCGACAATTATTAATGTCGTCTTGCAATTGCAAATTATATTGCCTTTTTTTACTACGAAGTAAAGTTGTGTGTATTTAGATTTTGAATTAGCATAATGTTTCCAATTTTGCGAGCCACCCTCTATTTTCGCTATTTGATACATGTGTTTTACTTTCAGTCGTGCTTCTTTGCATTCTGAGTCAAACCAAGGTTTGTTAACTCGTTTCGCCCACCGCAACTTTTTACCATTCTGCATTTTCTAGCAGCACTCACAATAATATCAGTTAGCTGTTCATAGCTTATATTTCCGTTGAAAGTTTTTATACAATCATCAATTTCTTTTGAGTACTCTGCATGTTTTTCTGCATTCCACTAGTTTTTCATAGGTTGTTGGCACATAAGAATCTACGATGACATCTTGTAGCGTAATACTACAATAAAATTTGGATGGTTGTGTAAAACTTTTGCGAGATTAAATATGTCGTTTCTGTAAAATGTTATGAGTCCTCCACTACTTCTACCAGTGGTAAAGCTTCTTTGTGCATAGCTCTCTACTTTGCTAAAGTTGCTAAAACATGATATACTAATTTGTGCTTCCGCCCACGTTTATACAAGCTAATAATGTGACTACTACATAATAATTCTAGTTCTGTGGCATGCATATTATTTATTCTACCTACTCCTTCGATGTTCCAGAAAGTTAGTTTCAATTGTTCCGTCGTTCTTGTTACACGCTCCATGGGTCGAAGTCCTCAGATTCCAGTCATAGCTGTAGCCTTTTTGTTCACCACGTTGTATTTTTGAATGATTTTCTTGTCTTTCCAGATTGCCATTACGCCATTTCGTATAGACATTCCCAGGTCAGCATTTGCCTTCTTCAGCACAGCTTCGAAATTATCACGTAGAATTTTTGCAGCTTCTCGTTCTTTTCAGCATTCAAGTCATCGTTTATGAATATTTTTTCCTTTTCGCAGTTCTTGGCTTCTGACATCATGGCCTTCTTATCCATCATAGGACGCACAGCTTTAGCAAGGCAAATGTTTGGTTTGCTTGCGTCTGCATTTTTCCTTTTCTGCATAGTCGAATTGCATCATCTATCACACTTTCTTCTATTCCCATTTTGGTGCAGCAGCGTTTGTGTAATTCAGCATGGAATTGTGGCAAGATCGTTAAGTTGTTTCAGGCACACAGAAGATTACATGTTTCTTGCTCTATTGCAAGCAGTCCGTGGATTTAACATGCTTTGTAATAGCAGTTCGCTATGAATATACTCCATCCAGCTTTTTATCAAGGAAGCTAGTCATACTGCTCTGTGCTTGCTAGGTCAGAGGCTGACAGACGATGTTTTTTGCAAGAGTTTGCCATTAAGTTCGTCGGTATCTGTGTCAAATTTAATGGTTTTGGTGCTTTGCTTATGCAACTTGTAAGTTGGGGAATGAGATGGCTGTATCTCTCTGCCTCGTTTTGGTTATTTATTTTTATTTTTTTTTTTTTTTTTTTATATATATGTTGTAATTTGTTTTTTTTTTTATTCAATTTTTTTTTTTTGTTTTTTTTTTTTTATAATTTGTTTTTATTTTTTGTTTTTTGTTAATTTTTTATTTATTTTTTTTGTTTTTTGTTTATTTGTTGTATTTTTATTTTTTTGTTTTTTTTGTTTTTGGTTTTTTTTATTAGTTAGTTTTTGTATTTTTTTGCACTAATGGGTTTCCTTTAGTAGGTGAATGTTCACCCTTTGTTCTTCGCAGTACCAATGCCAGGACATTGGAATGCAATGCACTGTGAGCTGTCAACGTTTCACTTTTCTGTTGCTTTTGATATGATTATTTACACTTTTGAATTCAGATGTGGGAACTTCCCGCATGGAATATTTTTCGTTTTAATTACTTGACCAGAATTTTATTTCGTTTTTTAATTTAGAGCTGCAGAGTTGGACAACGATGTTGACTGTGCGACTGGTCAAATAAGAATATATTACTGTTAAAAGTTATCTTAGATTGACGAGTTTAGTTGGCTTTTTCGAGTACTGGGTCTAATATCGATGCAGTGCTGTAGGTTTTTATCAAATGTCCTTTGTCTTTTAGTTGTGGTTTCGGGTCCATAACTAACTGTGTCAATCAAGTTTCAAAACTCTCTGCTCTGCTTCATCGTTTTCTTGGTGACATTCAAAATTCAACCCTCATTTTGGCATATTAAGTATAGTAAAGTTATTCCCTGATATATATAT
>LJIJ01005461.1:0-11810 GCA_001718145.1 Orchesella cincta
GTTCCACCCACTTAACATTTGGGGACTGAAAGCTGGAGGTCCATTTTTGCAAAATTGCACCAATTTCCAGAATTGGCAATAAACAAAAAGTTGTATGACACACATCGTGAATCTAACCAAAGTCTGGTTCTTATTAAGGACGAATCCCTAGATCATGCAGAGTCCTCTGGACTTGAGTTGTCCCAAGATTTCTGCATATTGCCATCAGAACACTGAAATTTTCACTTTTAACCGTCAAAATTTGGTTTCATCAGAAATATTGTAGTGTAGAACCATACGACCAAAGACTTAGAAGTGCTTGTAGTATGGTTAGAACCGGAATGAGTAGAGGATTATATATTGGTTTGGAAAATTGACCAGTATTGATTCGTGTGGAAATGGCAGGACCCAACGTAAAGTGAGTTTATAATTTTTCAACAGCTAAATTTATGAAATTTTGGAATATCCCTAAAAACTCCCAGATAGATAAGTGCCCGGACCTAAAATTTTGTGAAAACTAAAAGTAAAGACTCCTCATTCCGAATCACAAAAAATTACGTTTCTACCTGCTCTAGTTTTTTGGCAGTAGAAAATGAAAAAAATTTTGGCAGTGAGTTTATAATTTTTCAACACACCTTAAAAAAATACAAGTTAGAAATTAGGCAGAATGTTTTAATGTAAGGCAGACCCGGGATATCTTTTTTGCAAAACAATGTGCTTGATACCTACCATTTAATATCTTTGAGGAACTCCAAACCTATTGAAGTGACATCCTTACAAATTTTTTGGTGCTTTCCAAAAAAAACTTACCACCAAAGAAATGTTCAGCACACGTACTTACATCCTTATCAATTTTCTCTACAAAATCACTAGTTCTCGGCGTGTTCGGAGTTTCTTTAACTATTCCACACGCACTTTTCATGTGGAAACTAAATTAAATTGGAAAGTAAAGTCGAACTATAGTCTTCTCATACTTTGGGCACTGGCAGGTTTATGCATCATAATCAAATACTACAAGCTAGGAAATGTGGATCGCTGTAATGTCACCATTGCGTATTGGCTAGTAGGCTTATGGTAATGGTACTTTCTACGGTTCTCTGTTGGTTTCCTCAAGACTTGTGTATTGCCTTCAATTCGTTCAATTTTCTGATGCTTCACATGCACAGTAAGAAAGCAGAAACCCCAATTTATTCAAATTAAAATCTAAATTAAAGAAATATTTCTAATTTTACACAGGAAAATACATCCCATCTTTAAATCCAGACAAAGCAAATACAATATTTTTTTAAACAATACTACTGCTTTTCACTGCCATATGCGTTCTTTCTTACTTTCTCCTAGAAGGAATTTTAGTTTACGATCCCAGAGCTGTAATTTTCTTTGGGACTTGATTCCACCTCGTTATTTTGTCTTTCCAGTACGGTTTCTTATTTAGTATTTATACTATGCATATGTCAATGTGATTTTTCACCTCCATATTTTGTTGCTTGGGGGAGGAACCATTTTGTTTGGATTTTTCTACACTCCAATTCTCATTCGGGAGTTGAGACTTGGTCGCTTGAAATATAAGATGAGTGATACTTTGCGACAACCGGAAAATCTCCGGAAGATTTACCGTTCTTTCCAGATATGTCATGCAAACGCTTTTTGTGTTGTGGGCTTAGTTCTTTTGCTAAGCAATGCAAGTGCAATGTGTACCTCGTTGTATTGTAATTTCGTTTTGATAAGATTTTGGGAGCGGTTAGAAGACCTCTCAAAGGCTCAGCTCAGTGTGTGGACAGCGGTTATTATGGGATTTTGGACTTTTACTTTGGAACTGGGGCGCTTTATTTTCACTAAAGGGAGCAAGGTAATCGTATCTTGGAAAGGGATAAGTGGGCAGTGCGAAAGAAAACAAGGTGATGAAAAAATTTAGTCGCTCGTGTAAACCAATACAGCTTTGCTGTGGGAAGGAATTTGTTGTCGGGAGGGAAACGTGCTCGTGTTTTTCAGAGGGGTAATTCGAGGCACATTTCGAGCGTTGCTGATGTCCAAAAAATAGTAAAACTTCTGCCGTTTTGTTGAACACTTGTAGTTCCAGTGGCGATTAATGTACGGCCTGGCAACATTTGCTGTGTAGGCTGGCTTAACATTTCCAATGAATAACGAATCATTATTATTAAGTTATTAGTACCATAGTAAAAATCTCTTCTCCAATTGACACAATCTTAACTAAATTTTTTTAAACTAATTTTATGGTTGTAGGAGTGTTTTGATTGTTTTAACTACTGTATAATGCACTAATCAAGTTTTGGATGATATACAAAGGTTGTTTGTGGTTTCGTTACCCAAAACTGAATCCCATAAAAATCGAAAGCTTTTCTTAGATGTACACATGGTTCATATATAACAAAATTGAAATTCAGTTCGATTTAAAAACTCTTAAGGTATAGCCAATTGGAAACAGAGAAGCCGAAAATCCCGGATTACGGCTTCTCTGTTAAAATCATAAATGGGCCTCAGTTTTTTAACAATTTCTAGTCACGTAATGGTATAGCTCAGTATTTTAGAAAACTTTCTCACCATTACCTCAGACACGGATACTAATGTAAGTATTTATTATGTACCTTTAGGTACATATTAAGAAGTCTTTGTATCGCGTCGTCGTCGTCGTCTGTCGTCTGTCTGTCAACACGATAACTTTCGAACCGTTTGGCTTTTTGAATTCTGTCTTCACCAGTCCGATAGCTTTAGGTCAAAGCGGGAGGATGAGTTTGAAGATGGGTTATGTTATGTTACGGGAACAAGGTCAAAAGATAAGCGCAACTAAATTGATAAGCGTCACATATAGCTTATTATACTTAATTCGAAAGGTATTGCGTGATGATGATGATATTCATTCGCAAATTCCAATCAGAAGTTTCGAACAGGTCAAAGGTCACGGATTAATGGTTCAAATGACCAACATGGCTTGTGATATACCATTCGAAAGCTACTGTAGTGCTGTTAATGAATATGTAGTGGCAAATTGAAATCGGGACTTCTGGACGGGTCAAAGGTCACAATAAGTGTTTAAAATGACCAACGTAGCTTATGATATACCATTTGAAAGCTACTGCAGTGCTGTTTATAAATATCCATTGGAAGTTGATATTTGACTTTCGAACAGAGGTCAAAGGTCATGCACTTTCAAATGACACACTTAGGGTGTGATATGACATTCGAAAGCTGGTTTATTGAAGATTTCACTTATAACACATTTTTATGTCCCAAAGTACACCCGCTAAAGGTACATCGCTACATCTCGAATTGTCGGGTTTATTGTCTTTCAAAAAATTGATGGCAGACTTTAATTTAACAATTTTTCGACGAAACCAATTGTTAGCTTTTTTAGTTTTTCACCACGTAAACATTTTTACTGTACATATCATCATTTTCCGTTCGTGAACTCAAAACTCTTCGTGGCTTAAATTTAAAAAAACATTTAGTAGCTATCGTAAAACATTCTGAAGCTTTGGTAAAGGCCATTATTGAAGAAATTTATTAAACGGATTGAACATGGATTCCATTTTCTACCATTAGTATTAATATGTATCCCAAACCTTTATCAGAATGCGAATGCAAAAATTACACAAAACATTCCCGACTGCTTATTAAACACTGTACGACTGTACATGGCTCAACATTCAACGAAAGAAACCCAGATACCGCAATCTCAAAATTTTTGGGGCAATCTGCAACCATGAGCCACACAATTCACGATATTCAAAACTTCAATTTTGTGTTCTGGTCCAACGGTAGTGATAATTTTAACGATGATTTTAACGAGAAAGATATAAGTTTGAATTCTAATATTGGCTACTTTCGATTCACGATTAAGTTTACAAGTTTCTGTTTGATTTTCTTGCTAAACACTCAAACATTTAATGAAACTTGCATCGCAATTCAGCAATCTGGTTACGGAACATCAGAGCAAGTTCTGTTTTTAGTTGAGACGTCTTCAATCGGCGAAGAAAGCATAGTAGATCTTGGATTTAAAATCGAAATTTTTGAGTCAGAAGGAGCACCATTTCATGCCTCAATCGCATTTTTCAAAGAAAATCCCATTCGTTTTGGAATATTTTGTTACTTTTGTCCTGCAAGTCTCGAGCGCATATTAATTATCGAAAGGTGCTCCACTGTATTGACGCTTTCTGACGTCTCCATTAAGCTAAATTCCGAAGGGTATGGTAGAAATATATTTGTTCCAGACTCGTTATTCTACGTATCCGATGCTGAAGAAAATTGCTTAAAAAACTACGCCAGTCACCGCGTGCGATCGAATTTATACGGAGAACACGTCAACTGCACAGTTCCAGACCTGTGGATAATAGCATTTATTCAAAAGCGTTTGAATTTCACGATGACTTTTGATAATTCGGTCCTTGAAGGAAAAAGCTACCGAAACTCGATCCTTCAAATCCGCTACGGGGAAGGACTTCTTCAAATTATTCCCAACGTTTATGTTAGCACTCGCGGTAATTTGCAAATTTTGGAAAGATTCCAACTACGTTTGATGGCTTGTGTGGACAGCGAAAACCAGAAACAATTCGATTTAAGCGTGACCTCTACATTGGATTTAAGTTCATGGTGCTGTCTGATAGGATTACGTTTAATTTATGGGTTAGTTTTCAAGAGCATTCTAAAAGGACTCGATTTTATTTGGACATTTTTTGGAATGCCGCTTCTCTGCAATCACAAGCGAAACTGCATTTTCTTTATATTGCCAGCGGTTTCCTTCTTGTCTTATATCTATCAAAGTAGTCTTTCTGCAGATTCCATTCACCTCTCGGAATTTCCATCGTTCAGACTTTTGTTCAAGGACGGCTACCGAGTTTGGGCATGGAATAACGGAGTTCTTGATTTGGTCATTAGATCAACCCATAACGCAACTAAAAAAGGATTGGAGAGGCATATTGGTGATGACCCGTCAAAACGTATATACTATTTCGCGGGAAAGGGAAACGGAGACATCGTTACACATTATAACGACTTTCTGAGCCTGTTATGCGCTGCTGTAAAACTAAATCTGATTATTACGAATCTCAGTTTTTTTACAATGATTGAAGCCATAGGACTCAGATGGTGCCATTGCTGGGAACCTACTACTTTGTAAAGTAGATCCTGTTTCTGAAGACCTAATGGCATTTGGATTTGGATACACTCTGAGACTTTGGTCGTATTTATTCTCGCAGTACTCACGGATTTTGTCATTGTTGATTCAAGCGGGGATTATACCCGATTGAGGAACTAAAAGGGGGCGTTGGTTGAAATGGAGATGAAAAGTCTGAAGCTTTCCAAAGCCAAGGCGTTTCTCGAGCCAACACCAATTGGGTTGAAGTCAGCTATTGGGGTGGGTTTCTTGGCTCATTTATCGGTGTCCGGATTTTTGCTGATTTTGTGGTGTATTTGGATGACGAAAACAAACAGAGAAAGAATTACAAATTGGATGGTTGATGTAATTCAGTATTTGGTGCACAAATAAGACTGCAACTTACTTTAGATTTAACCAAAGCATGAGCGAAAAACTATCAGCTTTACAAACTAAACCTAAACGTCTACATTAGTTTTATTAGTGTCTTCATTCTCACTTTGTAATTAGCTCGTTGGCTCAAAATATCTAAGTGTGGGAGATAAGTTAAACAGTTTAATGTGAAAAACCTTTATGTATATTAATTAATGAACTAAACAGAGGAAACTTTTATTTATTTTCTAAGGAGATGAAACAAATCATTGAATACTTTATTTCATGATCATTAAAAGTCAAATTTCAAATAGTGCTGTTTTGTGGAGAACTAAAATCGTCGTTGATTTTTATCGTCGATCGCTTCCAAATTTAATTACACCCCGCATAAGCCAACCCACTTTCACAAATATTGATTAGAAAATTTTGTCGATATTTGCAATTAATAAATGTCAATTTATCGAGTTTAAATGGTTGAAAAGGCTGCAAAAAATATTTAAAGCTTCATAAAAGCCATTTTATCCTGTTAGTTTTAGCAAAATGAAGAATATTCGAAGCTACCAACTTCTGTCATAAGCTTCCAAACATTAGTGCTCTACTTGTCGAGAGAGCTGAAGCATTTTTTAAAAAAAATTGCCCACCTCTTTCTGCAAGTTTATACGTGAACGGGGATTTTTCTTCTTCGTTATAACCTCGTCTGTTTGGTCAGTGATAGAATCGATAAATATACCTTTTCTACTCAGAGGTTTCGTATTCTAGTCAATTTTAAATAGTAAAATAAATACTTTAAATTGCGGAAGATTAAAAGACCAACGTCGAAAAGTAAATATAGTCTCAAAAATATACTTGTGAAGTAGTCAGTTATTAGCAACCGCAATTAGCGAAAACATTGTATTAGATTTAATTGACAAAATAATCAGTTAAATAAACTTCGTCAACATGGAACCAGCGTTTACAAGGATAACTAAACTAAAGCAAATACTTAAAAGTACTTAGAAAAGGAAAATCAGTTTCTCGACTGTTTACATTTTGATTCTTAACAATTTATACGCCGTCTGGGGTTCTCCCTCATCTTCATATCTGTTATTTATTTAAGTAGTTTTAAATGACACGTTTTGGCAGGGTTTTACAACCAAATGACAGGTTTTGTTTTAGAGTTGGAACGAATAACGCAGAATTCCGTTAGAATTCACTCTGACACAGCAAGCTGACTTGTGTCGTGTTCACGCTAAAAATGTTTAGCAAACGACTTTTTTTACTAATTAGCTATGCAACCGTGTGGGTACATCTTTTGGTGTTTTCGCTGTAACGTTTGAAGAGAAAAGAAAAACCTTTCATCCCCACCAAAAACAGGAATGGAAAGTTACACTGAACTACTGTTTAAGCGTTTTTTGGAATGTGGCTTCAGCTTTTATACTTTTAAAACACTACAAACTGAGAAACGTCAATCAATTTAATGTTGATTTGGCTTATTGGCTGGCTGCAGCGCTGGGCAACGTTATATACTCTATTACTCGATTCTACACTGAAGATCTTTGTATTGTCATGAATGGACTTTGCCACTTTATGCGGTTTATGCATGGTAAGTTTTCAGTTCAATTTGGGCATTTCTTTAGATGCTTAAATAAATTTTGCATTTTTGTTTTCAGCAAAGTATTCTCTCAAATCATTCAACCCAAATGCGAGTAAAGCAACTATTTTCTTGGACTTTGCGCTCAGCTTTCTTGTAATGTACGTAATTTTGACAGCAATTTTGATGATTGCTATTCTTATTTACAACCCCCGAGGAGGAATATTTCTTGGTGTCATAATTCCAGAAAAATATTTTAACTCTGTTGTACAAGTCATTGTAATTTGCTACCAGCATGGGTTATCATAGTTCTTGTGGTCAACGCAGTATCAATGGCGTCCATGCTTTTTGTGTATTTTTTCTACATAATGGGAATTTTCCTGAGGGAGATGCGCATTGGACGGTCAAATTACCACACGATTGATAAACTTAGAACACCTCGGCATATTAAATTCGTTTACCGTTCAATCCGGATACTGCATTCTCGAATGCTGGATATAATTGGAAAATTTATTTTTATGGAGAACTACATAATCATACTGGCAACGCTGTACTGTAACTTTGTCCTGATTCGATATTGGGAGAGGTTAACAATGGGCTCGAAAATGCAGCTTATAATGTGGACAGTTGGGATTATGGGAGCTTGGGCCTTGTTTTTAGAAATTGGGAGGATGTTTGTTACCAAAGGGGGGAAGGTATTAAAAGGATGGGGTAAGAATGATTGGGACAGACTGAGAGATCCCGGACTGATGAAAAGGTTTATTCAATCTTCAAAACCCATTCATCTCTGTTTTGGAAAGCAATTTGTGATTGGAAGGATGAGCGTGTTTCTTTTCTTTCGAGGAGTTTCTCAAGGAACGTTTAGAGCGTTACTTGCCACAAAAAATTAAGGTATATGTGTAAATGTAAGAATAAATGTTAATTAGTTGTCCAAGCCGTAAAAGAACGCTTCAATAAAACTTTGCTCTCATTTTCAATTTTAGTCAGCAACTTTACTTCATTCATATAAACATGCACACATAAATGATGCACCCACATGAATTGCCTCAGTCATTAATAAATGACTGATATCGTACAATTTAAAGTCGAATAAAATGTTAACAGATCTGAGTGTTTGAAGTAGCTGCTGACATTCATGTGCATACATGTAGATCAGTTTACGTCCTTTAATACAAGGCTTAAAATTTATGTTTTATTTCATGTAGACTACAGAATTTTCCAACATGTTTTAGGAGTATTTTCCGTAACGTGGAATGGATATAGAAACAACCTCTTAAAAAGAAAATACGCCAGTTGTTTTTATAAAAAATAGCCAAAAATTCTGAGTAAAATACATGCCATGCTTTGCCATGGGAGAAAACGTCAGGTGTGTAAAAGCAATAGGAAAAAATATAAAAGGACATGTTTTACATTTTTAACTATTATGTGGCTTCAGAAGTCTTACAGAAAACAAATCGTTATATTTCAGGTATATTTCTCTGTAATATATGAATCCCTCTTTTTAATCTAATCCATATACGATAGGTTAATATAAGTGACCTACAGCTCAAGAAAACTTAGGTGAGTTTCCAACAACATTTTTTGCACGCCTACTAAATATTTAAAAATTTTATGTGCTACACGTTAGGATTTTTTTGATATATGTTGCGTCGTAGATTTCTAGATATCATTCCAGCCTGCAGGATTTTACGTTTGACGAAGGGCATGTCGCCAACTCAGAATATTCTACCGATAAAAAACCGAGCGGGGGTCGTATTTATATTTCTCGTTTTTATAGCCACGAATCAGTAAAACTTGTTGGCATACGAAATCCATCAAACCACTCTGATATCATTAAAAATGTGCTTACGAAACACTACTTAGCTAAAAGATTTCACCGTTATTGTTTTCCGATGCTTCGCAAGATAAAAGTCTTATGATGGACTATAAAAGTCGTGAAACTTGGCGACTACAATTTATCATCAGAGGACTTTAAGGTATTTGCTATAAAACAGTCGGGTGGACAAAACTCAGGCTTGTAAAAACCCGTTCCGTATGAATTGTGAAATTAGTTCCCAAACCACATATTTCCAAATTTCTTTTAAAATGTTGTGCAATAAAGTAATATTCCGCTTATTCGTCTCACATCTTTTGCTCACCAATATTTTTGGAGGGCTTCCCATCAACTACAACAAGAACCGAATCAAGTTGAATATTGCAAAATTAGGAAACATCATTCAAAGTTCTTAATGTTAGTTACGGTATTTTTTTTTCAATAATAGCACTTCAAACTGCTACCTCTCAAAATATTCCAACATGGATGATGGCAATGAGTACCCTATTTGCTGCTGGTTTCTTCATCGCAACTTTAATTAACTTTAAATTTTTTGAAAAAATAGCTGACCTGATTCAACTAACCAATAGAATTATCAAATTTGAACAAAATCTTCCTGCTTTCTCCAGTCAAAGAAAGTTCAAGGAGATGCAAAAATCAGTGGTTTTAGTTGACATAATCGGAAATACCTGTGCGCAAGTTGGAGCTTTAGCCATGTTTCTTCTCACAAGTTTCTCCCTGCTTTCCTGGCAACTTTGGGTACAACTTTTACCACGCCTGTGAACCAAATCAGTTTGGAATTTTTGCCATACCAGTTCAGCTTAGTTTGGCAGCTTTCTCTGCTCTCAATTCTGTGTGTCTGTTTTCAAATATTTCTATCATTACACATTAACACCCAGTTTGGATTTGTGTTTTGTTGTTACAAAAACTACTTATTTCACCTTCAGAAAATTCTTAATTTCAACGAATTCCAACTAAAACGTTTTAGCGAGAGGCACGATGCAAAATCGAAAGTTTTGATGGTGTATCGACAAATTCAGCTTCTAATTCAACAACATAACGATATCCAGCAGCATTTTATTGTGGTCGCGATGCTTGCCATGTCTGCATTTGGCCTTTCTATTTCACTATATTTAATCATAACTATTTTAAGGGAGGTTCATCCATGCTCCAAATTACTTTCTCGGTGCAATTTTCCTGGATACTTTTCTCATTATTGTGGGGGTTTCCGGAATGGAAGGAGGGGTGAATTCCGCTTCATTGGAAACTCTACAAGTTGCAGCAAAAATTGACATGTGGCAACGGAACGCTTGGACTAAAAGGGTCATACGAAGCTGTCAGCCGTTAAAAATTGGACTCGGCTCAGTGAACTACTGGATATACTGGAACAACTCATTACTATTTACTGTATGAGAGTAGTCGTAAAAAATCGCAGATTATAGGACAAACATGGTAAATCTTAAAAGCATAGTCAACATTAATTATTCTGCTACCTTATGAAGCCAGCTTTCTACAAAAAATAGCTTTGACTTTAGTATCAAGCGGGAACTCAACCAAAGAGCTAAGCTTTCCAATATATCATTACAATTTCAATATGCTTTTGATAGGCTTAGTGTGGTTGGCTTAATTTTGCTATAACCCAGACTATTAACCTGCTGCTTTTGTAATAATTTGGTGTGGTTACGTTTTAGCTTTCAATGGTTTTCTTTACCTGCTGCAGCAAGGAAACTAACTAATATTAATTACAAATATCATTAATAATAAATCACCAAAATACAGGAAAAAATTTCTAGTTTAACTTAACACGCTTTCCGACAAATGCATTACTAATAAATATGCAATGGCTCATAACGAGATTTGTCGGAACTACAAAGTATGTTTCATTTCTAAAAAGTTTCGGAAAACCATGCAGGTGTCCTCGCAATTTACCAACGCCAACATAGACAAAGCTCGATATTTCCCTCCTGTGTCCCGAGCTCCGGTTGCATTTGAATTTTTCTCAATTCCTAATAATTTTATGTACTTATCGTTAGCAGAGAACGCAAACATCAATTGATGTTCGAAGACTTGATAAGTCTGTTAAACGATCAATGTTATCATTTGTTTATTTCAATTCACCCAAATTCTTTCATCTGGACTGAGTGATATTTTTGGTAATAAATATTAAGTGAATGAATATTAAACGTTTCCATTTTTTTCGAGGGTTTATCAAATCAAAACTTTCTTGAAGAACGTATATTTTGGCTTCACATTATGAACTTAAACTACTTCATTAGGACCCGGCGTATGATAAAAATTCCTTCCCGCAACATTAGGTGAGGGTGAGCCCAGATATTAGAAGGTTACGACATCAAGTATGACGAATTTACGAAGGATTTTTTCGTAAACTTTTTTTCATCCGGTTTTTGCACGGCTGGCTTGATCTTATACATACTTTGATAATCATTTCTTTGTTTATGCCTTAAGCCTCAAACCCTTCTTATTAAACGTCTACATCAGTGTTGGCAATCAGCAAAACAGCGCTGTTTTGAAAAGCTGCTTTTTTGCTATTTAAGCAGCTTTTTTGCTGATCAAATCTGCTTGCTGGATTGCTGTTTTGCTTTTTTGAAAAAAATTACCAAAAATTTCAGTTTTTTTGCACAAAACAATCCTTTTGAATTCGTGCAAACAGATAACTCCATTTTGAGTTATGTCTGCGTGTTAATTAGATGATATTTCACAATAGCATCATGAAGTCATTGTCATAATTCATTGGAATCTGCCTTGTATATTACTGAATCCAGCAAAACAGCACCAAAATAGCAAACAAACTCCAAAAGAGCAAAAAAGGCTTCAAAACAGCAAAAAAGCGAATCAGCACATATTTTTGACGAAAAAAAGCGCTTTTTGCCAACACAGGTCTGCACTGATTCCTTGCTAATGTTGAATTTGTTGACGACAGCAGCGGCAGTTGTCGTTAGATCATT
>LJIJ01005462.1:0-11810 GCA_001718145.1 Orchesella cincta
TTTCCAGTCAGTATTATTTGACATTTGTGTTAAAAAGGATGCAAACAGGAAAATAGAGGGCAAATAAACATCGTGTAATAAAAATTGAATTGAAACACTAGTTTTAATATCAAAAGTCCTTTAATCTGTAGTGATGTAGTAGCTCTTCATATGCTTTGCTAGTAGATGTACAATGTAAATTACTATTTAGTAATTAGATATTTTTTGTACAATTCCTGCACACTCGGAAATTATGCTAACTAGAGTGAGCATTAATGGTGATTCTATGGCAAATATACTACTTTTGTTTCGATTCGTCATTGGGACAGACAAACGGTGCAAAGCAAGTATGCTACCTCATTTTGCGTAGACTATTGCCAATACATAACAAGCAATTAAACTTTCAATTTGTTTGGACGGAATTGATTTTTCCTGGCGCCATAAATATTGGTGGTGTGGTGGTTATATAAATAACGACTGGTGTTTTCGAAATTTCATTTTAGCCTTGAAAGAAAAACAAACATTAAACTGATTTTTATTATATGTTATATTCTACGTCTTAAGTTTGGTAGTTCTTTTATCTTCAACATTTAAAAAAATTGGATGAAAGTATATTAAATTTGTAATAACTTTCTGGGTAATTGAACATGTTAAAACGTATATTAATAATGTTAGTTTTTGTGATATTAACCTCAGTAATCCCACACATACCCCAAAATAATTCAAATTTGGCAAGTCATCTGGATGCTGCCTTTTAACTTGTTAGAATAGGATTTTAATTCTAATTTAATTAGAAAAAGGAATAAGATTACTCCTTTACTTTATGTCTGTTGAGGTTGAGGTGCCTCAAAACCAAACAAAGGTGTGCTCTCCACAGATAGTTACATTTCTTCCGAATGTGATATGATCAGAGATTAGTCTATATTTCATTGTATCTTACTGTTAGGGTTATGTAAATCTTGTTGAATTAAGACAGGTGCAATGTTCGATTAAAATCACAGATTTGTTATGGGGGTGATTGTGATTAACAATCCTGGATTTTAGTGATATGTAACTGAAATAAATTTAATAATATATCAGCCAATATTTTATATTCTGTATAATATGTAGCTTTATTAGTTCAAAAACATTGCGGAACAAACTTACTGTGATAAAAAAAATTTCAATTGAAAATTGATTTAGTGTTATATATATTGATATGCAAGATTTTTATAAATTATATACTCTTGTTCGGATTTTCAGAAATCCATGTATACAATTAGATTATATTGAAAGAAATCCATTCTAAAATATCAAAATTGCATCGAAAATCCTCCCCAAAATCCCATTTACAATTCTCCTCACAAATTCCGTATTAATCAGTAGAAATGGCTTATAAAATATTCTGATTGGATGGAGCGCATCCGCCTTCAGTCTCAACGCAAGTGCCTCCTTCATAGCATATCTGCTCTGCATCATCACACAGGTCAGCCTCGCTTCCCATTTGCACTTCGTCACTGTCTCAGCACTCTTGGCTACCACACTCGACATAATTATGAGGAGTATCGTCCCAACAACTGCTAATCCAACAACGAACAACACAATAAGAACGTACATTACCAGGGGAATCTTTCCATACCCCTTGATTATCAGCCAGGTAGCCCCTACCAGTCCCCAGAACAGGGCTGAAATGCCCAACGACAACACTTCGTCGATCAACTGCTTAACACTTCGGTAGACTACTATCATCTTTCGATACTCTTTCATTCGATGTCTGTACGTCACACGACACGCTGGCGAGCTCATTATACCCATGCATTTTTGAATAGTGTGAATATCCACTACTACTACCAACCCGTAGGTAAGGAGGGTTCGCGCAATTTCAAAAGCCCCAAACGTGACCACTACCCGAATTCCAAATGGAGCCCATCGGAACGCTTCTGATTTTCCATAAATATCATTGAGAATAAAGTAATACGGGTCGAAATTCATATACAATGAGCCGAAATATATTCCAGAGGAAGCCAAAATCGCATAAATTGCAATAAGGTTGAGCATAACGTCAAATATCCACCCATTCTCAGATTCTCGGAAGCGACGAAAAAGACTGTGTTTGAATCGGAGTAATCTTGTCGCTCCGATTAGCTCAGATTGGTTCCTGAAAATTATCCAGATGATGCAGAGCGGAGCACCCACAGCAATTATTCCAATAAGGTAAAGAGTAACCATTCCTATGTTAAATTCTGGACGGGGACGAATTATACAGTGTGAAAGTACGACGTAACTCATTCCTGCGGTGATGAGAAAAATGAGTAGGGACATGCAAGCGAGAGAATTTTGCTCAAGCTGAGTTTACGGCGTGATTTTACGAGATGAGTGTAATTCGCGTTCCATTTTATGGGAAGCGAGGGCAGAAAAAAGAACTCATAGGACAGGATCTTGAACGCTGCTTTTGGAGAGGGGTTAGCATTTTGAGACTCGTTTGTTGACCAGTTTAACTTGAGTAGTTTTATTGGAGTTGGGAATGTAACTAACATCCTACGAGTCGGAGTCGTTTTATTGCTATGCAAAAAGCAACTTAAATTTCAATTACAGAAACAGGATAAATCAAAAAATATAATTTGAAAAAAGTCTGGATGTCAGAAAATCAAATAAGTTGCTACATGGGCCACCAAATTAAAGAGTTATCGCAACACACAGTTTATTCGTTAATTTAAAACTGTCATTTTAAAATCCATCCAGTTTACATGATGCTTGCGATGGTATTTAAATTGAGTAAATCGCGTCGTCGCCGATATAGTTGGAGAGCGTTTTGAGAAAGTTTTCGTAAGTCACGTGCCAAGTTAACTATTATATTATTAACTTTTGTGCTCGACAGATTTATCATGGATTTAAGAAATTAGAGCTTGGTTCAAATTTTAAATGAATAGATCCATATTCCACGGATAAAGTTAGAGGAACCTATTGGTTTCAAACTTCCCGAGTTGGGTTAATTTATCATCCTTGGATTGAATTTATTTTGGTCGATTTTTTCCTTTACACAAGCCTAATAGACTTATCAGTATTTTCTACAATTTTGTTGAGTGTAATTATTACTGCCGTTTGTTTGAAATAAATCAACAAACATCAAACGGATGTTATTTTGATCATAAATTCCAGCTGAAAGTACTAACATATTACAAATATAAATTACCAAGACATTTAAGGACGAAATGTTTTTCTAAAAATGGAGGACTTAAAAATCAAAGATAAATGGTTTGGAAGATTCAAACACTTGCAAGGTTTTTTAAAACTAAGCATAATTTGTTGATGGATTTATGTTGTGCGATTTTTTGTACTTAAAATGTTAAAGTCTTGTCAGATTGTCATTTTCGAATTTAAAAAACTCAGTTTGTAATTTTTAAAGTATTTGTTTGCTTAGTAGTCATTTTTCGGCTAAAGAGGTGGAGAATTTATTTAGAACTCAAGCTTTCGTACACTAGTGCGTGAACATTTTCAAGAGTGAAGCGGAATTGGAAAAGTTGAAAGGATGTTTTTATTTTTATATATTTGTTTGCTTGTTATTTCTGATTTTATTTGTAGTAGTTGGAAATGATTAATTAGTTTGTTATACAAGCAATTTATATCTCATTTCTGAATTAACGACTTTTTTAGGCTAAGTCATAGAATGGAGTAGTTGATTGGGTTTCAGTTGAATTTTTTATACAAACAATGAAGTAAGGGTTGCTTTGAAACAGCAATTCATATTCAACGACTTATATATAATGTTAAAGAGAAAGATAAAACATGATCTCAAAATAACATTTTCAGCAAGCAACAAACCATGTTATGACATTTTGTGATTCTGTATCGCAATAACATCGCATGAGCTTAGGATGCTTATCAGCTACATACCCAACTTCCCATTTTTCATATCAATTTAAATTTACGTTGGCAGAAAACAATACGGCAATACCTAATCATGTTGTTTGTTATCTCTATCATTTTACCTGCAAAAGAAAAAAAGTGATAAGATACACTCATGTTATGTAGAAATGATAAAATCAACGCAAATCATTTTTACCAGGGATATAATATAATCAATAAATATACAACAGATGAACCACACGAATATTAGTAACTGTTTTTATTCATTTCTTCAGTTGAAATAAGGTCACAGCTGTAAAATGCAGTTCTGTATTCAATCATAAAACGTTTAAGCTCCGAATTATTTTGAATTATTTCTCAGCCATTTCACGCAACACCAAAATGAATACCGGGACTACACAAACTGGGAATAACTACGAAAATCTGGTTATAGGAGAAAATCGTAAGTTTTTGCAACAATTTACACCCAATTTATCAATGCTTTTAGTTAACTTAAATTCTGAAAACTTTTTCTAGCATGCACAATCGAAGCTGTATGTGAAACTCTTAGTAATTGTCATTCCGCTGCAACTCTTTGGAGTAAACTTATCGACGTTGCAAGAAATCTGGGGGTGCCCGGAGATAGACTAGTTATGATCAGTGTATCGCTGACACTTGGGAATAAAGCAAGCAGTGCGGTGCTACACGAAATTCTTCAGGAGTGGCGGAGCAGGGAAACCACAAATGCAAAATTACACATTCTTGTTTCTATATTGGAAGAAACACTGCTTAAAGACTGCGCTGGTATGCCTCTAATACTATTTTCTGCAAATTATTTCCACTGCTGAAATTTATTTTGTTACATTCTTTAGACGTGTTGCGGCTGCGGTTTAGCAACGGACATGAAGACAACTTGAACAAAAATGTTTGCCAGGCGCAAAGCGATCGAAATGAAAATGAAATTGTGTCCGGTGCACATGCAACGACATATTACATTGATGACACATTTGGGGGATCCAGAACACAGCTCATTCCTGGAGAAGCCTATTTATACGAAGATAATGCCACAACAAGACGAATTATGAAGTTGAAAAATATATTTCTTCGCATTGCACCTGCCATTTATTTCTTCTTGATGTGTTTAGCTTTTTGATTTGGGTGGTTGGTTTTTTCGTGTCAGAAAAACCCAACGAAATAAAACAGACTTAACTGAAAAGTAAGCAAAGTTCATGAAGTTTTACGCATTTAATTGTATACTTTATTTATTTTTATCGATGGAATGTAAGAATTTAAAAATTGGTTAATTTTTTGCTCACGAGAGGAATGCAACATTTTTGCACGTGCGGTTTACTAATACTTATACAGCCATTATCCCCACTTCACTGATTTCCAACCCAGAGCTGGGGGACCTGCGGTTCTTTTTTGAACCGCGGTTCTTCGGTTCAGGTCCGGTTCTGACGAGACCGGAACCGAGACCGACAAATTTTTTGAAAAGAACCGAAGACCGGAACGGGGACGACAAAATTTTTTGAAAAGAACCGAAGACCTGAACCGAGAACCGCTTGTGATTTTTCAAAGAACCGAAAACCTGAACCGAGACCGCAAAATAGGTCCGGTTCAAAGCTCAAACCTGAAATGACTATCCAAAATGCTAATATTTGTTAAAATAAAGGCAAAAAAATCTTAAAACGGGCAATTTATGTCGCTTAAGATCAATGTTTTTGGTTGTAATATAAACATATTACTTTATAAGCAAATGTTCTTTAGATGACAGCAACTGTATGTAAAATTGTATATGTACTATAAACTGAAGAAGAACCGAAGACCTGAACCGAGAACCGCATGCGGTCTTTGAAAGAACCGAAAACCTGAACCGAGACCGGCCTGCGGTTTTTGAAAGAACCGAAAACCTGAACCGAGACCGGCCTGCGGTTTTGAAAGAACCGAAAACCTGAACCGGGACCGGGGCTGCGGTTTTTGAAAGAACCGAAACCTGAACCGGGACCGGGCTGCGGTTTTTGAAAGAACCGAAAACCTGAACCGGGACCGGGCTGCGGTTTTTGTAAGAACCGAAAACCTGAACCGAGACCGCAAAATAGGCCGGTTCACAGCTCTGTTCCAACCGTCCGGACAACTTTGCCAGACGCACATACCGTTGCCTTTCCCCAATTCATGACAGTCGTAGTAACGCTCCTTTCGTTTTTGAGAAACTAAAACATTTTATAAAATTTAAACACAGAAGTAAATGTGCTTAATAATAAAGCTAACAATATCAACTTTCTTTCTTTCTTTCAACTTTTCCAGTCTTACTCGTTTCCAGTGCCAGATTTACTGCCAAAATGCAGATGAAAAAATGTTGAAAATTTATCAAACAAAAGTAACATTATAGTATGATTTTTAGGAGGAGCGACACAACTGAGAGTCAAACGAATAATTCATGTTCCTTCAATAATTTTTCTTTGAAAAGTTCAGCTTGCAAATAAGGACGACAGGAAGTGGTTACAGATAATTCTTGAGGCTTTATTTGCTGTAAATACTGACGTTGTACTGATAATACGTCATTGGTTTGAGGTTTCCTATAGACTTATTCATTACATATCCATGCAATTCTATTTACATTGGTAAACAATTTTACTTTGGTTTGATTTCCTGCAACTAACGCCAAAATGAGTTTAACGTCAGATTCCTAGAATTTACACCCTAGATAAATTTCTATTACAGGTGGTTTTGTCATATTTCTGTGAATTATACTACCATCAGCTACATAAATCATGTAAATAAACGTTTTCGTTGATTTTGGACTGATATTTGACCTTCGTTAGTTATATTTACGATAAATTTGTATAACACATAACATACTGGTCTAAATCAACTTTTCTTAGCTGCTCCCAAAAACTGACTTCTTTCCAAAGTCACGACGCGTTATTTTATATAAGTTGCATTGTAATAAATGTTAATTAATTTTTACAGAGTAATAATTTATTACAATATTTATCTGTTCTCGGTATTGCAAGGCTTCAACATTATACCAAAAAATTACGTATGGACAATTATACGAGCAATAAACTAGTGAGCCAAATTTGAAACGAATCTTAATCATTCTTGTAAGTGTTCCCTTTTTGCATATTCTTTGACTGGATTCAAAATTAAAATCCAACGAAAACTTATTCTTGCTCTGGAATTGTCTAAGAAAAAATTTGTAGGATAAAACTTCAGTCACGTTATTCTCCTGCAAATTCAATAAAATGTAAAGCGCCGTGAAAACCTTGTATTTGTCTTTCATTTATCTGCAATATAAATAAACGAGTACTTGCTAACAAATATTCATGGGTGCAGACAATTGCTTCATATTTACTATATTTTGTTATCTGTTGTAAAACTCAAGCTGGCATAGTGCACATTAGCGAGTAAATCATGTCATGTCGACTTTTTGCATGTCATGTCATGTATCATGTGCGAAACTGCATGTAAGCCACGATGAAGCTGAAGTATTTCTAATATACTTCAATAAGTAGTCAATAATAAGGTAAAACAAAAACAAATTTATTCATGCGCCAATTTTCGAAATAAAGTTTCTTCAAAAGAAGTGTTGTCAATTAGGGTTATTTATATTTTATTGTTGATGATTAAATTTTAGAATTAGGTTTATGTTTTAAAGAGCTTAAAAGCAGTTACTAGTGACTTTAATACATTAAAAACACTTAAATCCATTTGTATATTTAGTCATGAAATAAGCATGCATATTTCTGGTTGTTTGTGCTCGGGGATATTTTTTGTGCTGTTTGCTTTAGCATTAATGCAAGTTGAAACTAGAAAACCGCTGTAACTCTGCTTCATATGTTTGCTAAAAGTAATTTAGAAGTTTCGCAAATCACAAACTGGAAAAGTTCAATTACTGACGATTTGCGATTACGTACACTTTTCCACACCTATGCTCAACGGTTTGCATGACATGACAAACCTTTTCATGTACATCATTTCTCGCTTATTACTCCAATCCTCCCTCCTGAAAATTGATTCTAATGCAGTTTGACTCAATTGAAAAAAGTTTGCACAACTGTTTAAGAGAAAAAACGCCGTTGTAATTATTCCACAAGCCATACGTAATTATAATAAATAGTGACATCGGTACCATAATGCGATGCCTAATGAGTGTGTAGCAACAGTAAACCGCAAAGTAGGATACAGAAGTTTGCAATGGAATTATGATATTTTGGACTATTTCCAGGATCATGTGTTGAGTATTTGTTCGGATCTATAGAGCAATGGTAAGTTTGTTGACGAGCGGAACGTTGTGTTGGCTTTTGGTAGCGAAACAGTCTACCTCCAGCATTTCTTTGACATATGGACTCTTTGATTAGAAAATGAAAAAGCAGGGCAAGTCTAAAGGCTACATCGAATAGGACAAGTAGGCAAGCGTAAATGAATTGGTTTAGTATGGTATAATGAATTCCTTGAAGAATATAAATTAAATATCCCAATGAAGATGAAGAAATAGAAATAGGAAGCATTGACGTAGGGAATGCCGACATGTTTGGATGAATCCAAGCCTGGAAACTGCCAAGGCCGGCCAGCATGAACATGCACACTCCCACAATTAGGTGAATGATGTCAAGCCACATGTTGAAATAACAGGTATTTGGATCATATGTCACCATGTAAGTTTCTATACAAATTTACAAGTTATTACGTCTGAGAGTTTCTTGCTGCTTTCGTTAAATTTCCATATAACTTACTTTGTATATGATGGAAGAAGCCAGCAATACAGTTAACAAGGTGGACTATCTCTTTAGGTTTCCAGATGGGTATAAAAAGAATGCACCAAGTAGTTAGATTTGCAAAACATCTGCTGATTTCTACAAATAGAAATGACTCGCTTTGTCCATAATCGTAAGAAAATGTACGCCAAAACACAAATAGTGTACGTAAAGTAAAATTAAGGAAAATAAATGCAAATTTTTTGTAGTTTTTTCGTTTAACTGATAATTGGTTTCTGTAGGCGTCCAATTCAAATGGACACGACCAAAAAAACAACGCCCATCTTGTGTGAAGCCTCAATAATTTGTAGTAGCGTTGGGTTAGCATAATTCCTGTTTAATCTTTAACCAGTAAAGTATATCAATGGTGTTATTATTTGTATGTATATGGTTTTAAAAATAATAAAAAGTCGAAATTTACGCAGTTTAAAAATGTAGCAAAAGCTAGATATGATTGGAGCTCTGTATTTGGAGTGAATGTCTGAAAGCAACTGTGCTCGAACTCGTACAAAAATAGTATACCTTCACTAAAATTTCGGGTAGCTGTTGTTTAAAGAAGTTTCTGTTAGAAGGGTAGACAATTTCTAAAATTGGATTTTCAACCAACGAGTTAAGTAAGTTAGGAGTAGAAAAACATTGTGGCTTGAATTTCAAGGATTTTTTATTTTTGAAACTGTATTATTTTAATATGATTCCTATCTATTAGAAATCAATTTAAACAATTTGATGGAATTCTGCAATGTTTGCTGGGGAAACTCATACCTTTTTGTAATATTTTTTGTTTTGAACGTTGGAATGGCGTATATCTATAATAAAACTTTAAATAGAAAAAACTCATTTTTAACTTTACATGAAATTTTTAAAACGACTTATATAATATAAATAACCAATATGGGGTCTGAGCTTTGACTGTTTGTGGATAATAGTTTGAAGTTGCAAACTATTGATTTTTCTTGGACGACAAATTATGCCTTCATACGCTCAAAAGATGTTTCTCTAAAACTTGGAATTTGGCTTCCAAAACTTCCATGTTTTTGTAGACCATGCGAACAAAAAGTAACAGCTTGTTTCTGGGGTATTGTGAATGACTTTTCAATTCACAACTTAATAGGTGGTGAATGATTATTAGTCTAGTTCTAGTAGGGTCACATGGAGACGAATAATTATAATAGTTATCGGTAAATTATTCATCGGTTGACATTTATCAAGCTTTTAAAACCCACCATTCGTCTCACATTTGAAAAGTTATCCAAACTTGCTTTCACATTACGTATTTGAACACCATTCTGCATCACAATGAACATAAAATCGTTTGTACTACTTAATCTCTTTATTATAACTTCGTCAACCAACGAAGCTCCTGAAGGCCAGCGTCTAATCAAGCTAAATCCAAACGAGCCAGCGAAATGGGCTGAGTTGCACTTTATTTTTGGATTTGGAAAAGCTGACTTTGAATTGAGGACTGAGGACTGTTCTGTTGAGGACTGTTCGAATTGCTGTTGAGACTGTTCGAACTGTTGAGGACTGTTCGAATTGAGGACTGTTGAGGACTGTTCGAATTGAGGACTGTTGAGGACTGTTGAGGACTGTTCGAATTGAGGACTGTTGAGGACTGTTCGAATTGAGGACTGTTGAGGACTGTTCGAATTGTTGAGGACTGTTCGAATTGTTGAGGACTGTTGAGGACTGTTCGAATTGAGGACTGTTGAGGACTGTTGAGGACTGTTCGAATTGAGGACTGTTGACTGTTTGAGGACTGTTGAGGACTGTTCGAATTGAGGACTGTTGAGGACTGTTGAGGACTGTTGAACTGTTGAGGACTGTTCGAGAGGACTGTTGAGGAGGACTCTGTGTTGAGGACTGTTGAGGACTGTTCGAATTGACTGGAGGACTGTTGACTGTTGAGGACTGTTCGAATTGTTGAGGACTGTTCGAGAGGACTGTTGAGGACTGTTGAGGACTGTTCGAATTGAGGACTGTTGAGACTGTGAGGACTGTTCGAATTGAGGACTGTTGAGGACTGTTGAGGACTGTTCGAATTGAGGACTGTTGAGGACTGTTCGAATTGGACTGTCTGTTTGTTCGAATTGAGGACTGTTGAGGACTGTTCGAATTGAGGACTGTTGAGGACTGTTCGAATTGAGGACTGTTGAGGACTGTTCGAATTGAGGACTGTTGAGGACTGTTCGAATTGAGGACTGTTGAGGACGACTGTCTGTTCGAATTGAGGACTGTTGAGGACTGTTCGAATTGAGACTGTTGAGGACTGTTCGAATTGAGGACTGTTGAGGACTGTTCGAATTGAGGACTGTTGAGGACTGTTCGAATTGAGGACTGTTGAGGACTGTTCGAATTGAGGACTGTTTGAGGACTGTTTTGGACTGTTGAGGACTGTTCGAATTGAGGACTGTTGAGGACTGTTTCGAATTGAGGACTGTTGAGGACTGTTCGAATTGTTGAGGACTGTTCGAATTGAGGACTGTTGAGGACTGTTCGAATTGAGGACTGTTGAGGACTGTTCGAATTGAGGACTTGAGGACTGTTCGAACTGTTCTGTTCGAATTGAGGACTGTTGAGGACTGTTCGAATTGAGGACTGTTGAGGACTGTTCGAATTGAGGACTGTTGAGGACTGTTCGAATTGAGTGTTGAGGACTGTTGACTGTTGAGGACTGTTCGAATTGAGGACTGTTGAGGACTGTTCGAATTGAGGACTGTTCTTGAGGACTGTCTGAATTGAGGACTGTTGAGGACTGTTCGAATTGAGGACTGTTGAGGACTGTTCGAATTGAGGACTGTTGAGGACTGTTCGAATTGAGGACTGTTGAGGACTGTTCGAATTGAGGACTGTTGAGGACTGTTCGAATTGAGGACTGTTGAGGACTGTTCGAATGAGGACTGTTGAGGACTGTTCGAATTGAGGACTGTTGAGGACTGTTCGAGAGGACTGTTGAGGACTCGAATTGAGACTGTGAGGACTGTTCGAATTGAGGACTGTTGAGACTGTTCGAATTGAGGACTGTTGAGACTGTTCGAATTTGAGGACTGTTGAGGACTGTTCGAATTGAGGACTGTTGAGGACTGTTCGATTGAGGACTGTTGAGGACTGTTCGAATTGAGGACTGTTGAGGAACCTGTTTCGATTGAGACTGTTGAGGACTGTTCGAGATTAAGGACTGTTTGAGACTGTTTCGATTGAGGGACTGTTTGAGGACTGTTTCGAAATTGAGGACTGTTGAGGACTGTTTCG
>LJIJ01005463.1:0-11806 GCA_001718145.1 Orchesella cincta
TATGGTCTGAAGATATAGCCATGATTTCTAAAAAAGCTTTTTGGTTAATGCAAATGCCTTAGGGGTTTTTAGCAAGGTTGGACGTGGCTGTATTGTTTCGCTTTCTTGATACATAATGATGTATGAAATGGAATTTAGTGTTATATTTCGGGGCACGGCCCGATCCAGGCTCTGCCTTGAATTTGTAAGAATCAGCGAATGCTTCCGTAAATACTTCATGAAAGCATACATATTGTTGAAAACCTATATCACGGGGCAAGGCCCGTCCCAGGCTGCTAGTAATATATAGTTAGTTAATAAGCAATTATTCAATTAAATGTGTTTTAGGACTGCCGCCCCCAGGGTCTTGGATGACTACGACGATGGTAAAATTACATGTCTTTGGAACTTGAGAAGTACTCTAATATAATTTTTAAACCAAACTAGATCTGTTTGCTGCTGCTGCAGCCATGAGTAGGTCTGGGTACCAAGGTAATGTTATTGATTAAATCAAGTCATTACAAAGTCAAAATGGTTGGAAATATCTAACGATTGATTATATAAATCTGTAGCAATGCCACCACCAAAATCTTGGGATGACTACGATGATGGTAAAATTCGTTTTTCGTTGCATGGATTTTTTTACATAATTAGAATTTTATGAAACTAGATCTTTTTGCTGATGCTGCGAAGAAAGGATTTGGGCAAAATGGTAACATTTCCATTAATTGAAATTGAATTTTTAAGAAAGTAATCGTGGTTAAAACTTTGGTGATCAATCATTAAATTTCAGGTTGGCCGCGCTACAGACCTTCCTGGTGGTCGAACAACAGTACGTTTTGGTGTATTTTTAATAAGTTTAAACAGCTAGAAGCAATTCAACATGTAATTTTCTCATAATTCGAAGGGCGGTCGTGTTTCACCTTATAGTTTTAGAGGAAGCAGAGGATATGAAACGGGTATTCTATGATTTTTAAAGCTTCATACTTTTTATTTTGAAATCAAATAAATGGTAATTGTATGGTTTATTCGCTGGACGTACCAATAAAGATGGGATTCCATCATTCATGAAGCCAATCCACGCGCCATTTATGGGAAGGAAATCAAAGCAGATGGAGAAGGCAGAACTAAGACACCACAGTTCCGTCCTCGTCCGCTCAGACCAATTTTACACACGACATACAACGGAAGAAATGTCATGTTTTAATTAAGAACAAATACGGCTTTTAGCCACAAGTGATTTGCACATTATCCGCACATATTTTTAAATTAAAATGATGTACTTGAGACAAAAAATAAAATTGTACAGTCTCAAAACTATTTGAAAACTTTATTATAACTACAGTGGTTAACGATGAGCGGAGTAAATTAAAATTACATTTAATGACTGACTAAAACAGAGCAGTACAAATCTTAACCAATTGGAAAAATATCGTGAAAACTTGTATTATATTTGAAACGTCAAGTAGCTAATGCAGTTATTGAAATTTTTTTCATTCATTGTCCTGAAAATTCATCCGCTTAGGGGCCGTCCATTTCAAACATAACGGTGGTATGGTGGTGGGTGGGTTCGAGGGTAGCGTTACGGAACGTGACAGGGGTGGGTGGGTGGATAGAGCTCAGCGTGACGGTTTGATAAACCTGCAAAATTACTAATCAGCGTCGTGTCATAATTATTCCCCACACGGTTCACCATTTTCGATTAGCTCACACTTTACTGTAACTCTCGAATATCATATAGTTTCGAATGATATTTAAATGTTTCATAAGGTAATTAAATAATGTGCATTGATATAAAAATTGCATGTGAAATGGGAAGTGATTCATTTCTTTGCGTAACGCAAATGTTAACTAATTCAATGATTGTATTATCTTTACTATAATAAATTTAAACGTTTTTGGATTGAATGTGAAGCCGTTTTACTTCATGTTCTAAATGGCTGTGTCTATTCTAAATTGAATTTATTTGATGTCCAAAGTCCAATAGAATGTCACAGAAATTTATTAGTTTTATATATTTAAGTAACAATAAATGATTCTGTCGTTAAATATCATGCATGCAATGCAGTGTTTAGGAAACCTACATTGGTTTAGGATAAATACCTGCAGGTATAGTATGTGTTCATATATACGTATATGGATCATAGCGTTACGTGACGGAGGTGGGTGGGTGGGTACAGGCTAGCGTGACACAAGCGTTACAAGGGTGGGTGGGTGCCCTGAAAAATTGCCAATTTTAGCGTTACGTTTGAAATGGACGGCCCCATTGCGACAAAATTGCATAAAAGTGCTCGAAAGTAATTTTGATGAATTGCCTTCTAAAATTTCAAACATTATACTTCAAACGTGCTAATGTTGTTACATGTTCTTTTCTTTGTGTCTACTTTGTGAAATATACGGTTTCCCTAATTTACTCACAGGTTTCATTTAATAAATAATGGTTCCAGCATTGGCCTTTACTAACATGCAATTTGTAAAATAGGCTTGAGTTGGAGTGACTGCTGCTTTGCAGAGAAACTGGAAATGATGAGAAAGCGTGTGTTATGTACAACTCTGACTGCTCCAAGAGCGAAGAGACTTAAATCTTTAGTGTAATTTTTGTTATTGAAATGTATTTGTTTATTGGTGGCGTCCAAGTTTTCCAGAATTGTTTCAAATTGCTGGTTGAAATAATATCAATATCACGGATTACTTAATTTACACTGATTTTGAGTTAAAGATAGATTGTATACTGTCACAAACAAAAATGGTGATGAAACTTTGGATCATTAAATGATTCCTTCTCTGTTATGTACGCAAGGAATACTCGAAAATAACTCAACATCAACAACTGTTCAAGCGTATTGCTCATTTTGTTAAACTCTTTATCATTTTAAATTGTTATCAGACAGACTATTCGCATAACAGTCATATACCATTTCATGTATTTCTGTCTACTGCTCCACTGATGTGAATGGAACGTTGACATTAAACTAATCGCAGAGGTAGCTACATTAAATTACATTTCTACACGTGTGTGAAACACTTAACCAGCATTAAACTTGAGAGTGGTTAAAAATTTAAATTGATTTTTATTGAAGCTAGTAAACATTGGTTTTTTTGATTTGCTGTATCGAACTATCTAGTTGCTAATTGAGGAAAAGCAAAGATACACGTTATTCCTCATTGTTGAAAAGTTTCAAAGTTGAATCTATCCACGGAAATTTTCCTCCCTCATTAGTTCTCCAGCTGGGCTTCATATATACTTCAAAAGCATTTGAAATCAAAGTAGTTCAGCGATAAACGCAGAATACAAGCTCCACAAATTGATTTATAATCACAACGTAGAACTCCTATAATCTTAATGATAGATTAATTTGGCTGAAGAAAAGTTATGAATCTCTTTGTTCAGTAAACAAACGATGACCTGTTGTTTTGTTAGTGAATTTTGTTAAAGATTGACCTTATATTTAAATTTGCAAACAAAAAATTTGTTGGCATGATATGCAGGTAAAGTTTTTCCTGGTGATAATAAATGAAGTTTGCTTTCTACAACGTGAATCAAGACATCGGATTATTCGAATTAAATTGAATGGTAATTGCTTATGGCCTTCGTTAGGATTGAGGAATTCAGCATTTTAGTCCGAAACCGGAAGGTCTTATTATTATCAGTATCATGTTACGCGATTATGAAGTATATAAATGTAAACAAAACGTATTGTCTCAAATTGACGCTAACCTTTAACCAACATTTAATATTATAACGTCTGAATTATAACAAATACAGCAATTATCGACGAAAACCCTTTAAGTTATAGAAGTAAAGTAGCTTTCACAATTAATGAAACAGTAAAAGCTAACCATAATTGTAGTCAAAAGTACGTCAAGTCTACTTCCAATGTGATGAAACGTTCAGGATATGGAAGATTTTGCAATTCATGTGACCAAAGTATTGTTTTACTTTCATTTCCCCTTTTCATTTATCTTGAGAAAACTAGTAGTTAGTCTACTTTCGACTATGATTTACTTTACTACACTACAAATATATTTCCTACCTAAAGTTTTAAAATGATGTTTCAAAAGTTATATTATTGTAATATGTTCTATTATTTGTGCCTATCTCCTGAAAATATGGTGTGCTAATTTCTTTACAGGCCTGCCGTATACTCTTTGTTTAGTATTTTGGCAGAATGCATTGTAAGCTATGATTTGAGTTGAAGTGAGTGCTCTTTGCAGAGAAGCTGGATTTGATGATGATGGAAAAGCGTAAGCCTGGGTCATATAATCTATGATACTTATTCGTTAAAGTCCTTGACATCTGCTGTGTATATTTATATAATAGAAATACATTTGTTTAATGGTGGCGTGCAAGTTTTACACAATTGTATCAAATTAATGACTGAAACGAGGTCAATACCATGCATTACTTAATTTATATCGACTTTGAGTCAAATTTAGATTGTAACCACTGGGATAAAACAGTAATGAACTGTTGGATGCATCATCTACACATGATTATCCTTTTCTGTTGTGTAACAAGTTATATGAAGGAGTAAATACTTGCAGAAAACTATTTATGCGAAATGCTCAATTTTTTTTACTTATTTATCAATTAAAATTGTTATTAGACAGAATAATCGCAAAGCAGTTGTTTACCATTTTATGCATTTTTATTTCGGCAGCTCATTTGATATGAATTATGCCTTGGCATTTGAACTTGCATTTCTCTTGCTCATTCATTTCAGCATATGCTAATATGCAATGTCAAAATATTTGATTTGGAATTGGAGTGAGTGTTGCTTTGTAGCGAGAGGTTTACCTAATCAAAACACACATTCACTATTCGAGAAATATATAATTTCTATAAAAGCAAGACATTTATACGTGTGTTTTACATGGTGTGATAGAATTACTGGGTGTAACGAGGTCAATTCCATTCAGTATTTAAATGACTTCAAGTATAATTTACACAACTGTCAGGCATCGCACATGCTTCGAAAATAAGTTACCGAACTGCTTGCTACATACCATAGTCATGCGAGTCCTTCCTTTTTCATTGAAGAGGTTAAAGTGGATCGCATAGTCGCCATCACTGATGGTATGCAAATCACATTTTCCTTTATCTCTTTTGACCTCTTTATCACTTGTTATCATTATTAAATTATTTTATTATCACAAAATTTAATCAGGTACAGTTGTGTGATTTTCACTTGGTAAATTCCTCGGAAATTTCCAATAATATTTTTGTCGTAACATAACGCCGTCAGTTTTGAAAGCGACAATTTTGTTATTTCATTGGGATGACAGGTAGGAATTGGAATCGTCTTTCGGAGTTAAGCATATTAAATACATACGTCGACAGGTACAAAATTGATGAAATATATACATAAAAACCTAGAATTAATTACTTAAGACAATTACTAAATGAATATAGTAATCAAGAAGTTTTAGAATGTTTCAGTTCATTGCGTTGTGCTCTAATGCTTAGGATTTAGATGAAGAGTTTGTAAACCTTTTTCAAAGTTACGCGTTATCGGGGAAAACTACTTCTTGTATTGCAAAAACACAAGCTCAAAGTTTTCCCTTGCAATCAATCTGGGTACTAAAGCCTACTCCGTTTCTAGTTATCCAAAATCAAAGTCTTTAAATTTTTCTATTTGGCAAACATCCATCGTGAAAACAAGATAATGAAATCGTCATTTCTAGAGATTTTTATTTATATACTCCAGTAGTCATGCACTTTTATTTTCAGAAACTGGTTGAGATAACGACTCATTTAATACTTCTCTACAGAAATGTACTCATCTTCCAACATTGAATTTTCAAATGCATGGCGCAATCAATGCAATGATCATCAGCATCGTTTTTGCTCATTGAGCTATTTCTCATGTCAATACGTCATGATATTTATTGTTGCTTGAGATATTCTCTAAACATTTGAATTCAACTGGT
Organism: Orchesella cincta; assembly: GCA_001718145.1. Taxonomy (NCBI): domain Eukaryota; kingdom Metazoa; phylum Arthropoda; class Collembola; order Entomobryomorpha; family Orchesellidae; genus Orchesella; species Orchesella cincta. Next base: position 5,911 of record LJIJ01005463.1, read on the forward strand.
CATATTTTCTACTTTAAATTTCTACTGTGTCAATAAATTGGGTTATATTTTTTATGATTGCTGATACAACGTTTGCGTTTGTTGGGATAGAGTCTTTGTAATAATAAAAATTTGAGTTGGTTGGAAATAATCATGTAATAATTTTTGTTTCAATGAGTTAGGAAACCCAAACGACAGTTGGAGGAATGAAAAGTTTGATAAAATAGATTCGTTGTTCTTGTGTGAAGTGCTTGTTCATCTCAGAATCCGATTTATAGTGTCCTGGACTGTTTAGATTTTAACGTGGAAATAGAGCTTTTTAAAGAGTAAAGTAGTGGGATATTGAAAGCAAAAATGGAAACGTTCTACAGTATGTTTCAGTACCCTAATGGTGAAAATGAGTAGTTTATTAACATAAACGGTCACAATAGAAGCTAATACAATGTTAGTACAAAATTGTTACCTTTACCGATTTAGAATTTGCAAACATGATCTGACCTTGTTTCAAACATATGTTTGACACCGTTTTGCAAACATTTAGTGATATAATAAATTCGTAATGAATATAGATTGCATGTTTCCGTATGTTTGTGGTACGACAGCTACTTAACAAAGGGAACTACGTTTCACAGTAAAAATATTACTTGAAACATAAACAAATTCCTTTCCATTTCTCTACAGGTTAAGAGTTCTTTGGTTTTGAAGGAACCGAATTCGTTCGACTTCTTCGAATCTTCAAAGCAAAATATTTTCAAACACGATTACCCAATAGTTCATTTAGAATCCGTTTAATGAATCAAATGTGGTTAAATTTTATTTCAAAATTATTAGATCTGCAGATCAGTTATTTAGGGAGATAATGGCACTACAAGTGCCTGAAAATCAAAAGAACACAAAACGAATACATTATGATGAATTGAATAAAAAGAGTTTGCAATGCTGATGAAATGCTAACATATTATAGCACCACCATTAAGTTCAATGAGCAACTGAAAAAATTATAAGCATAGTTTACTGAAACTGTCCCACCAAAACTAATGAAACAACAACAGACTGTACCTTTGTAGTGATTTAATAATACCGTTTCCGTAAACAATTATGAGGACGTTTAGCTGACGACGAGCTTGTACAATTTCTTCCTAATGATGTAGTTTCTGATAGCAAAGTCTTTGTCAATAGCCTCTATTTTGTAGGGCATGAGTGACACAGCAAGTGCATTTAAATAAAAATTAAAGTTGAATTTTTTTGGAAATGCACAGAACAGCTTCCGAGTGTAGATTTTGGGCTATGAGCTCATTATTAATGTGTCATAATGTACCAATACTTTTAGTACCATATTGATAAATGACGGCGTTAAGTGATGACAAAAATAACAGGGAACTTACTTTCTCTTATCGCAAGTTAACTTCTTATTCGGATTAGAAAACTTTTCTGAAGTCTCATAACGCTGATTAACACCAGATTAATGGTTCAGTTACAATAGATAAGACGATAAATCAGGGTTTTATTTTGTGACATTTAACGCAGATTGTAGACATACTTTTGAACGTTAACGATTTAGTTGTGATCCGTTGATAATGCTGTTAAAATATATCCCCAATTGAAGGGTGAACACCAGTTTAGGGTTTTTATAATTTTTTAGGATGCTAGACGTGTAGCAAAATTTGCTGAGAAAGAAGTATATTATTAGTTTATTATTGTTCATTATTATTTGTCATTATTATTTCACGATGTGTATTGAATGCTGAAGTTGTTTTTTGGGGATAATAAATTACATCACATTATAGATAATATTCCCGAGCAATATTTATCGAATCTTATGATGAACTGCAGGAATTACCTAATAGTGGTAAATTGATGGACGAAAGCACGTCACTTAACATTCATTACACAATTGATGTGATGTCACAATGCGACGAAACATCCAACAGGGATGATGTCGTCCTCATCATTTACTACCGCATTATAGATCCCTCGCAAATCGGAATTCAAGAGAATAAGATAGTGAAAGAACTTTCTCAAAAACTTATCTTCGATGTATATTTTGTTTCGGACACCTTAACAAGTGGCTTACTTTCGACTGTGACACATGAAAAGCTGTCATATTTTCGACTGATACAAATGCATTGTAGAAGCCTTTTTGAAACGGCTATCTACATAAGCATGATTTTACAGGGGATGCGAAAAACACAACATACCTTAATATTAGATAATTTAAATTATTTGAACAATACCGACTACTTTTTTTAGTCAAACTATTTATTTTTATATAAATTAGTAACAAAAGCGAAAAAAAAGACTTAATATGTATGGAATGGACTCTATTTCATAAAGAAATCACAGATTCTGATCACAACGAAAGTTTGTGTACCGAATTGTTTGGATCGTTTTTTCATTAGAATGACTGAATACCCATTGCCATGCTTATATCAAATTGCGCAGAATTTTCTAGAGAATTTAATGAATCATAAAGCTCAGTTTGCCCCAAATTAGTAGATAGCCGTTTCAAAACGTGATTCTACCAACGCAGTTGTATCGGTCGAAAATATGCCAACCTTTTATGTGTCACAGTAAAAAATACGCCAACTTTTCATGTGTCACAGTCGAAAGTAAGCCACTGTTGCAGTTGTCCCAAACAAAATATACATCAACGTTATCTTGATTAAAGCACAAGTTTATTCACGACCGGAGAAAGTAAAGTTTCTAGTGGTGTTTTTGCAAAGACTTAAGGCAAGTGTTCAAGCATTATTCTGAAGATTTAGTAGCTGCATTGGATGGCAAGTTAAATTTAATTGGAGCCCGCCCGCGCAGAAGACGCCATCTATATTTTGTCTCCCTGGAGTGCTGTTTCTAAGTTTATATCCAGCGCCCAGAATGGATCATGAGGTTTACGGAACGAATTTGTTATTGAACAAACTTAGATTTAGAACGTCACAATTTTTGCAACATCACTACTGCTCAATGAATGAAAATAAGAAATCTGTGTTGAAGGAATTTAAATTTCGATCTAGCAAAATAACAGCGGCTCTTAAGACTCACAGTAGATGTACTTACTGGATGTTCGTATGTTATTGTGCAAATCGTGTAAATTTCTTTCTAACATTACTCTGCAGCTTGTACTGAAAATCGCAGTACTTTCCTACTTTTTTCATTCTAACTGTTAAGCCAAACCGGTTATCTTTTTTCTTCGGGAACATAATCATGTCATATATTTATGTCAGTTTGTCTAGAAACCCAAACGACTGCTGGAGGAAATTTAAGTTGAAAAAAGAACTTGAGGTTTGATGCAATCCTTTTATACGTCCTGTGTGAAGAGCTAGTTAGTTATTCTTAGAAAGCAAAATCACAGCTTCTTTGGGGTTTTTTAGATTAACACTTGAAATGGAGCTTTGTAAAGAGTAAAGTAGTGTGATACTGAAAGCTGAGCTGAAAATGGAAAATAGTGTCTTCCAGTACCCATATATTGAAAGTGAGTTACTAACACAAACTAGTGTTGTAGAAGCTACATTAAAAAGTGAAATTGAATATTACCCTCACTATTAGTGGAAAATAAACGATATTTAATAATAATTATAACAAATACTAAAAATACCTAGTAGCCTGAATATAGTCTGAATGCAGTTAAGCCGTCACCTGCCGAGCAAGTGTTCTTCCGGAGGTAAAAGAAGGCATGGGACGAAAATATTATCTTTCGAGTAAGTCTAACCTTTATTGTTGCAGTTAGACGCTTACATGTATTAATTTCAATTTTTAAAAAAATTTTTGAGTAGGTGCGGTAGGTATCGCATTATTGAGATAGTGAAGGAAGAAAAACGTCTAGAAATTTAAGATGCCGCCTTTTCAAGTTTAACTCATGCAATAAATAGGCAGCAATTCGAGGACTGCTTTCAGAAAATAAATGATGTGGCATGATGAATTCGCCAATACTTTTAGCAATCAGTGTTCTAGCATTATTCTAAAGACTAAAGAAAGTTTTAAGCAGCCCATGGAAACATTCCTCCCTCAATTGTTCCCAAGCTGGATTGATATATGCACCAATAACATTTGAAGTCGAAGTAGTTGAGGGATAAACGCAAAACGCAAGCTCCACAAATTGATTTATATTCACAACCTAGAACTTTTGGAATGTGAGTGAATGAAGTACTCGAAAGTTAAATGTTTGAATCATGATTCCGAGCATTTCGCCTCCTTCTACAATGTTATAATGTTTTCAGTAAGCTGTTAATTTGGTTTGACATGTGCATGCAATAAATATTACTGCTTGCGTTTTCCTTTTTAAAATAAATCCATAAAAGGATATACCTATGGAAAATATTTATGTATGTAGTTAAAACGTTGTGGAACTCCAGAAAATTTACCTTGTCCAAATAATCAATTTCGCTCACGATGAAATAAAACATTTTCTGTGTTATTGTTGTAAACCCTTAACGTCGTCAGTTCTCCAGGATGTGTTTCCATTATTTAAAAACCATAGGTCTAATTATATTTCCGCCAATGATGCAGAGTACACCACGTGTAAAAATAGATTGCAATCTAATCCATGTATTTTCATACTATTAAGATGTTTAAAATAGTTTTATTACCTTACCATTTCATTACCTGCTTTTAATTAACTGGATACCTGCATGTGACCATGTGATCCGAAAGTCTTGCTTAAGGGTAAAATCAGGTGTTAAGTCCTGTGTGGACAGCTGCGTGAGACGTTATAATATTTTACCTTTTTTGTAAGAGTTAACTTCTTGTCTTTCATTCATGATTCGTTAAAAAAAATACGAAAACAGTTAACCGGCTCGTTAAGAGTTAGCAGGAAAAATAGGGAAGTACTGCTATTTTCAGTAAATGCTTGATTGCTGGAAAGAAATTCAGTGAAGAGAACATACGAATATCCAACCAGTAAAAATGTTGAGAGAGACCTAGTATTTTTTTCCAAATTTCGATTACATCTGCCGTGTTATTTTGCTGGACTGCACAATGTCCAATATGAGAAAACTTTCTGACATCAGCCTAAATGGACGAAAAATTAATTTATTTTAAGATTTCGCATTTCAACTTTTAAGAGCGGTTTCAGATGTAAAAATATGGTGAGGTTTTCGAAAAAATTGTTTATAATGCTAAAAACTTCGTCATTTTGCAGTAGCCTTAAGTTAATGCACAAGGACCTTGAATTTTAGGTACTTTTTAGGTGAATGTTTTCCTGTGAACAGTATGCACTATGTACCGCTTAGCTCTAGTGACGCAAATATAGTAGACAATTTTTGCTACCAAACTGCTATTTTGGTTAAGTGGTATGTCGTGCAGGAACAATACAGTTGGAGCAAACATCTTCAAAAAAAACTTACTATCCGAAAAACCAAATTTTTTTCCTGCTCCACATCCCTGAAAATAATTTAAAAAGTGAAATATTTTGTTTATTTCATATTATTAAGGATTAGTTTAATGCTATGAAGAAGATAAGTCAAACAATTTTGAATTATTTTCGGATTACAATTTTTGGGTACAGGTGTTTAGTCCAATATCGGTTTAAATTCTATAATCCATGCACGACATACCGCTTAACCAAAATAGCAGTTTGGTAGCAAAAATTGTCTACTATATTTGCGTCACTAGAGCTAAGCGGTACATAGTGCATACTGTTCACAGAAAAACATTCACCTAAAAAGTACCTAAAATTCAAGGTCCTTGTGCATTAACTTAAGGCTACTGCAAAATGACGAATTTTTAAGCATTTAAACAATTTTTTCGAAACCCTCACCATATTTTACATCTGAAACCGCTCTTAAAAGTTGAAATGCGAAATTCTTAAATAAATTAATTTTTCGTCCATTTAGGCTGATGTCAGAAAGTTTTCCTCATATTGGACATTGTGCACTAGGACTTCTTGAATCGTTTCTTTGGAGTGAATGTAAATTTTGCAGTC
>LJIJ01005464.1:0-11804 GCA_001718145.1 Orchesella cincta
CCACTGAGGTTATTCAGGACAGGAGAAATATCATCTGCAACGACTACAGCTTGTGGAACGCATGAATCCGCATCAATCGAAAGCTTCTGGAAAAAGTGCGGACGTGGAGTAAGACAGACTCCTCGCGCTTCTAAACGCCACCATCCTCTGAAATCAATACGACTTTTGATGGAAATGAACAAGTCTCAAACTCTTCGGATCACGCTTTTGCGGCAGAACAAGGAAATGATTGGGACAGTTCAGTTGTTCCCACAACTCAGCCAGATTCATTCTACCCTTGACTGAGTTCCAGGTAAGCTGAGAAAATGATAAAATTAAATGCTGATTATTATATATTTTTCCAAGAATGTGAAAACTAACTTCACACTTTTTAAAGACATCCAAGGCTTGAATGAGGCTGAAACAGGAAACTCTGGGGCAAATTCGAACAACATTCCATACTTCGCTTCGTCTCAAGGAGCTGGCCAAGAAAACTCTGCCACCGATGCAAGTTAAGTTTTTGGACAAACTGCAGAAATTGTAGGTGGTGAGATAACTAATTTTGGAGATGATTGGTATTAATTTGCCAATCCAAATGGGTGGACAAATTAAGTTTCAGATAGTTATGGAAACAATCCTGTTTGTTAGGTAAATTGTCACTAAAATTTAGGAGAGAAGTTCATTATGTTCGTGGGCTACAACTAAAAACGATTCAAGTAGTTTCCACGGGAAACGAACACGAAAATGAACTTCAATGGAAGGCAAGTATTGTGTACTTTTAAGTTTCATGATGAAAACGAATGCTAAGTACATGGAAATAAGTGCTTTTAAAATGTTTGAGTCATATCCCTGTGTTATTATTAAAAACTCCAAGTATTAAAATAAATCTTCTGCCAAGGTAGCCTTAGTGGTCTATTTCTGAATAAAATGTGCAATATTCATCGGAATTTGGAATGTAGTTAGTAATAAATCATCGGGTTCATGTTAATTTTTCCGGTTTATGATGCATGACGTTTTGCATGTAAATAGATTCCCAAATGCATTTCATACCTCTGGATTTTTTCAAACAATGGATCAGTTGTATTATTAAGTTTATTTACACCACTGTTGATTGCATTGCATGCAAACTCTCAGTTTCTATAGATAATCAGTAAATCATGACATTTTGTGTAATTAATAGCGTGACTTGAAATCTAAAAAGTTAGCGTATATCCTGAATGCATGAAATTGTATTATGTTCATATTAGAATCCTTTACAATCCAAATCGAATTCGTCTATCTCGTTTAGCCACAAAAAGAAAACTAATAGTAATATAGCAAACCAAATAAACAGCGATGCAAAGCCAAGATAAACTCTGTGTGTCATGAAGCTCAACCCCGATGACAAATATCCCGAAAACTTCTCGCAGAAAAGGATGCCGGAAGCCACCAAAGGATTGGTTGGACCCATGCCGGTTCCATAGACTCAATTGGCCATATTACTCCGCTAATCATGAGAATCGGAATGTAAGTTCCGAGGACGATAATCGCAGCTGACAAATGGTTATCTAACAACATTCCGTATATCATCCTGAAAATGTGGAATAACATCCATTATATTATGATAAATATTTATGAAACCATTATTTGTATATAAGCATTTTAGACAGACCAATAGTCTCCCCAACAATACTAATCCCCGTTGCGATTCCCATCAAAAGAAGTAGCGAGCCTCGGATTTTTATGTGCTCAAGAAAGTCACCACGACTGCCCAAGCTAATGTTTGAGTGTTAGTGTAAAGTATTGACCAAATGCAGTTTGAAAGGAGCATTTGGAGAGGACTCGTTCCAGCAATGAGGGATCGGGTGTAAATCCCATTTGTCCTTTCGGTAATCATTGTAGTTGCCCCAGAAACAATTGGGAAGAACCACAGTATCCTTCAAATAATGACAACGCACATTCAAAACTTGGAAAAGATTATTAAAACACACTAACGTCTAGGTTCTGAGGGAAACATACGCAACGAAAGTACACGTGGACAGATATTTCCCGAAAAAGTCAACATCTTCAAAAATTGCTGCATATTTCTGCAAAATCAAATTTCATTTGCATTGTTTCATGGCAAAAATATCACATTTCTTCAGTCGGTTGTCATATTTTTACTTACAAATATATTTGTTCCAGCAGAAGTTGTGTAATTACATTGCGCTTTCACCTTGTCAGTAAATGTGAAATAGCCCATGAATACTGCTTTGAAAAATAATTCTCTAGAATGGGATCTACAAGACGTAACCAAAAAATACTATTCACAATATTCCAGATTGTGTTAATTGCATTAAAGTAAGTTATAACTTGATGAGTCATATCCCATCCTGAGCTGGAAAGCTGCATTATCATCATCTGTAAATGGAGCATTTTCCATTATTTTAATAATCGAGTTGGAAAACTTTTGTTAAATCCAATGTAGGCAGTAAGACTATTATTCCTATTTCCTGGTTTTAGCACCCTCTTTGCCTCTGCTTCATTCTTGTAGTAAGTCTGGATTAGATTTCAGCAATGCATCCATTAAATCAATAAAACAGTTAATGTTTTAGAAAAAAATTGCAATTTTATGAACAAACATATTGCAAACGTTGGCCTCCATTTCGTGCATGAACATGCAGCTAAAAAGTCCAGCATCCCTGTAATCCGTACACGTGTTAAGGACTGGACATCCGTTGTTGCATTGGGCAGCTCGTCATTAATACGCCACATTAATACGTGAAATACGCCAATAATATTATTTCAGGACTGGCTTTTTATTGTGTTATTACCGGCCCCCAAATCCTCTTCAATTATACACACTATTGGCGTATTTCCACGTATAATGTGGGCGTATTTAATGACGAGCTGCCCAATGCAACAACGGAGTGTCCAGTCCTTAACACGTGTACGGATTACAGGGATGCTGGACTTTTTAGCTGCATGTTCATGCACGAAATGGAGGCCAACGTTTGCAATATGTTTGTTCATAAAATTGCAATTTTTTTCTAAAACATTAACTGTTTTATTGATTTAATGGATGCATTGCTGAAATCTAATCCAGACTTACTACAAGAATGAAGCAGAGGCAAAGAGGGTGCTAAAACCAGGAAATAGGAATAATAGTCTTACTGCCTACATTGATTTAACAAAAGTTTCTCCAACTCGATTATAAAATAATGGAAAATGCTCCATTTACAGATGATGATAATGCAGCTTTCCAGCTCAGGATGGGATATGACTCATCAAGTTATAACTTACTTTAATGCAATTTAACACAATCTGGAATATTGTGAATAGTATTTTTTGGTTACGTCTTGTAGATCCCATTCTAGAAAATTATTTTTCAAAGCCGTATTCATGGGCTATTTCACATTTACTGACAAGGTGAAAGCGCATGTAATTACACAACTTCTGCTGGAACAAATATATTTGTAAGTAAAAGTATGACAACAGACTGAAGAAATGTGATGTTTTTGCCATGAAACAATGCAAATGAAATTTGATTTTGCAGAAATATGCAGCAATTTTTGAAGATGTTGACTTTTTGGAAATATCTCTCCACGTGTACTTTCGTTGCGTATGTTTACTTTTAGAAACTAGACGTTAGTGTGTTTTAATAATGTTTTCCAAGTTTTGAATATTTGTAGGATACTGTGATTTCTTCCAATTGTTTCTGGGCAACTACAATGATTACCGAAAGGACAAATGGGATTTACACCCGATCCCTCATTGCTGGAACGAGTCCTCTACACATGCTCCTTTCAAACTGCATTTGGTCAATACTTTACACTAACACTCAAACATTAGCTTGGGCAGTCGTGGTGACTTTCTTTGAGCGCATAAAAATCCGAGGCTCGCTACTTCTTTTGATGGGAATCGCAACGGGATTAGTATTGTTGGGGAGACTATTGTCTGTCTAAAATGCTTATATACAAATAATGGTTTCATAAATATTTATCATAATATAATTGGATGCTATTCCAAATTTTCAGGAATGATATACGGAATGTTGTTAGATAACCATTTGTCAGCTGCGATTATCGTCCTCGGAACTTACATTCCGATTCTCATGATTAGCGGAGTAATATGGCCAATTGAGTCTATGGAACCGGCATGGGTCCAACCAATCCTTTGGTGGCTTCCGGCATCCTTTTCTGCGAGAAGTTTTCGGGATATTTGTCATCGGGGGTTGAGCTTCATGACACACAGAGTTTATCTTGGCTTTGCATCGCTGTTTATTTGGTTTGCTATATGTACTATTAGTTTTCTTTTTGTGGCTAAACGAGATAGACGAATTCGATTTGGATTGTAAAGGATTCTAATATGAACAATAATACTATTTCATGCATTCAGGATATACGCTAACTTTTTTAGATTTCAAGTCACGCTATTAATTACACAAAATGTCATGATTTACTGATTATCTATAGAAACTGAGAGTTTGCATGCAATGCAATCAACAGTGGTGTAAATAAACTTAATAATACAACTGATCCATTGTTTGAAAAATCCAGAGGTATGAATGCATTTGGGAATCTATTTACATGCAAAACGTCATGCATCATAAACCGGAAAAATTAACATGAACCCGATGATTTATTACTAACTACATTCCAAATTCCGATGAATATTGCACATTTTATTCAGAAATAGACCACTAAGGCTACCTGGGCAGAAGATTTATTTTAATACTTGGAGTTTTTAATAATAACACAGGGATATGACTCAACATTTTAAAAGCACTTATTTCCATGTACTTAAGCATTCGTTTTCATCATGAAACTTAAAAAGTACACAATACTTGCCTTCCATTGAAGACTTCATTTTCGTGTTCGTTTCCCGTGGAAAAACTACATTGAATCGTTTTTAGTTGTAGCTCCCACGAACATAATGAACTTCTCTCCTAAATTTTAGTGACAATTTACCTAACAAACAGGATTGTTTCCATAACTATCTGAAACTTAATTTGTCCACCCATTTGGATTGGCAAATTAATACCAATCATCTCCAAAATTAGTTATCTCACCACCTACAATTTCTGCAGTTTGTGCAAAAACTTCACTTGCATCAGTGGCAGAGTTTTCTTGGGCTGCTCCTTGAGACGAAGCGAAGTATGGAATGTTTTTCGAATTGCCACCAGAGTTTCCTGTTTCAGCCTCATTCAAGCCTTGGATGTCTTTAAAAAGTGTGAAGTTAGTTTTCACATTCTTGGAAAATATATAATAATCAGCATTTAATTTTATCATTTTCTCAGCTTACCCTGGAACTCAGTCAAGGGTAGAAATGAATCTGGCTGAGTTGTGGGAACAACTGAACTGTCCCAATCATTTCCTTGTTCTGCAGCAAAAGCGTGATCCGAAGAGGTTGAGACTTGTTCATTTCCTATAAAAGTCGTAGTGATTTCAGAGGATGGTGGCGTTTGAGAAGCGCGAGGAGTCTGTCTTACTCCACGTCCGCACTTTTTCCAGAAGCTTTCGATTTGATGCGGATTCATGCGTTCCACAAGCTGTAGTCGTTGCAGATGATATTTCTCCTTGTCCTGAATAACCTCAGGTGGCATTCCTCGACTCCTCATCATATTTTTATAGATGTCAAATTTCTCCTGAAAAAAGACGGGTGATGAACTTCAGGGTCAAGGACGCTCTCTCTTGCTGCTGTGAACTGGAAACTTCTTGAGAGTGGGGAGCGCATGGTGTTGGTTGTCGAGTTGGTATAACCGTTAATTCACTTTGAGGAGTCTCCTCACTACCGGGCTGACTGATAATAATGTTGGTCAAGGTTTGGGCTATCGATTGGTTGACCAGAAGTACTGTCTGGCTCCCATTCAGAGTTGTTATGCGAGGCTTATATGTAAAATAGATTCAACGGTTAATTTGCCATTTTGTAAACCCGTGATCATTTGCTACAAGTTTGGTAATTAACGTGAACGTTTATTTCACCTTGTATTTCTAGATCCGCCGGTATTGTTGCTGGTGGAGTTAAAGGAAGGAAGTCAAATTCATTCACACTTGCTGGAACATCAGCCTTGTAATCTTCAAGGCAAAAATATGTCAGCGGAGTGACGACAGCGGGCTCTTGATAGCTGGTAGCTGGTGGAGGTTCAGGTAAAGTGGTTGTGAAATGACAATCCTCCTTTTCTGCAACCGGTGCAGCACTACTGGTTTTGTAACTAGAAACGGAAGGTTGAGGAGCCACTAGTGGAAGGGAAAATGACTCCAGCACATCCGGAACCCAGGTTTCTCTTGCCACTGGAAACTCTGAGAATGGCTGGTCAAGAGTTTTAAGAAGGCAAGTAGCAGGGAGATTCTGGGAATGCACTGGAAATTTCCCATTTGTCACGGGATTTGGCGTCGAGACATCTGGACGGGAATATGGATGGAAAGCTGAATATCTCCTCATCTTAACAACTGAGCAAACAACTTGGTTTGGTGTGGCAAGCCAGACAAGCCGACATTATATCTCACTCTCGAGTGGGCCACACGCTCAACACGAGCGTGTAAGTAATGATTAATTGCTGTTGATGCAACCACATTTGTCAATAAAATCAGGCTAGCAATTTGGTAATAAAGACAAATATAGTTCCTATCACATAACTCATAATATAGTAGATTTGAGCAATTCTGTGAATTATATGAAAATAATGTTTTTAGTTTTAAATAATTAATTTAAATGTCTTCTGTTCTGACGCAAGTCACTCATTTAGGCTCGTGTTTATGTTGACATTTATTCTTATTCCATTACCCAACAACTCATCACACCAAATAAGGACTGATGTGATGCAGATGGTAGAGTCATAAATCCACGCACATTCCTCGTGAAGTACTTGTGTTGTAAAATCTATACAAACTGACAGATTCATATTCATATAGGAAGTGAGTAGATCAAAATAAATCTCATTCGCATGTTACCCAACTCCCTGAAGAATTTTTTACCTTTTATGGAGACTATTATCGGATTGTAATGATGATTATGATATGCTGGTGCTATTTTTGCCGTTTGATATCTAAAAATGTAAACATGCTTTTTATGTACACCTGCCTTTTGAGGTCGATGGCTGTCTCATTTAGATGCAATTACTAGAGAATTGGCACCACATAACTTCGGGGTGGCCTGACAAGAAAAGGGATCTTGGTTTTCTCCGCCATATTTTTTTTACCAATTTATCTGAAAATATGTGAGCTAGTCAACTACAAGATTCTCCAGGAGTCACTTTTGGTCGTACAAAAATCCGATAGGTAATGAATCATTATTATTTACCATCAAAATAAAATGTTACAATAAAATGTTATTACCACAAAGATACAAAAAAGTTATACGGGTACAGAAGCCTGCTGAAAAGGACAATGAATTGAGGTATTATGAGATTTCATCCACATAAAGTTCTAAAAATATTTGCATATTTCCAATTTGTAGTAAATTACTTTTCACACACACACACTATCTACTCGAGTGGTAGTTTTCCAGGAGGCTTTTCATGTCAAAACCACTATGTCAAAACTGTTTAGTTATAGCTATAAGGAAGGACAACAAATCAGTAAATTCTGCCAAAAAAACCTTGCTTGTAGTACGGTTCTAGCATGTTCGATTCTACAGTCGTAACGGAGGTGTTGCATTTTCAGGGATCGTAAATAACTGTAATATCAAATATACGTTAAACTGTAGTTATGCAATGGACATGTTCAAATCTGGCGTTATGCTCCTGTCGTGTGTTTTTCACTTAATATTATGCAGATAGAACAGGAAGTGAGTACATTTCCAGTTTATCCTGGTGGGCCAAGAAGTAATGTGCATTACGATAACTGAACTGGATCCTTTGTAAACTTTTAGCACCATATCGCACTGGTTTGCATTCTCAAAATTAACCTTATTTAATAAATATTCGTTAGCTCAATATTAGCATACATATTCATGTCACCACTACAATAAGTTGTAAGTTGATAAAAACAATAAACTTGATAATCACATTACTACAAACCTTAAATCTATCCAGCAAACCTGCACTACACACATTTGATTATGATTGATTATGCGCATTTTCAACAGCAATGGAAATGTCCAGCCAGTTTTCTCACAAAGAAGAAGTCAAGGACAAATAGAAACGTGCGATGAATGTGCAAAACTCTTCGTCTCCCCTTTGGGCGGAATACACACACCACACAAGCGAAGCATCCAGATATGGATAAGGTGCTCCGTTTCCAAAGAAAAGAAAAACAGTATTCTACTTGTGGCTACGTTTGCCAAAAACAAAGGAGTTTGGTGCTTGTACGTCTTTTTCGTTTCCCTTGAAAGCATAAACCTGGGCTTCTCCTCATCTGCTGTTATCCTCGTCTGCATAATATTTATTCATACAACAAATTTCATGGGAATGGATAAACAGCAGATGAGGAGAAGCCCAGGTTTATGCTTTCAAGGGAACGAAAAAAGACGTACAAGCACCAAACTCTTTGATTTCTGGCAAACGTAGCCACAAGTAGAATACTGTTTTTTTTTCTTTGGAAACGGAGCACCTTATCCATATCTGGATGCTTCGCTTGTGTGTGTGTGTATTCCGCCCAAAGGGGAGACGAAGAGTTTTGCACATTCATCGCACGTTTCTATTTGTCCTTGACTTCTTCTTTGTGAGAAAACTGGCTGGACATTTCCATTGCTGTTGAAAATGCGCATAATCAATCATAATCAAATGTGTAGTGCAGGTTTGCTGGATAGATTTAAGGTTTGAAGTAATGTGATTATCAGTTTATTGTTTTTATCAACTTACAACTTATTGTAGTGGTGACATGAACTATGTATGCTAATATTGAGCTAACGAATATTTATTAAATAAGGTTAATTTTGAGAATGCAAACCAGTGCGATATGGTGCTAAAAGTTTACAAAGGATCCAGTTTCAGTTATCGTAATGCACATTACTTCTTGGCCCACCAGGATAAACTGGAAATGTACTCACTTCCTGTTCTATCTGCATAATATTAAGTGAAAACACACGACAGGAGCATAACGCCAGATTGAACATGTCCATTGCATAACTACAGTTTAACGTATATTTGATATTACAGTTATTTACGATCCCTGAAAATGCAACACCTCCGTTACGACTGTAGAATCGAACATGCTAGAACCGTACTACAAGCAAGGTTTTTTTGGCAGAATTTACTGATTTGTTGTCCTTCCTTATAGCTATAACTAAACAGTTTTGACATAGTGGTTTTGACATGAAAAGCCTCCTGGAAAACTACCACTCGAGTAGATAGTGTGTGTGTGAAAAGTAATTTACTACAAATTGGAAATATGCAAATATTTTTAGAACTTTATGTGGATGAAATCTCATAATACCTCAATTCATTGTCCTTTTCAGCAGGCTTCTGTACCCGTATAACTTTTTTGTATCTTTGTGGTAATAACATTTTATTGTAACATTTTATTTTGATGGTAAATAATAATGATTCATTACCTATCGGATTTTTGTACGACCAAAAGTGACTCCTGGAGAATCTTGTAGTTGACTAGCTCACATATTTTCAGATAAATTGGTAAAAAAAATATGGCGGAGAAACCAAGATCCCTTTTCTTGTCAGGCCACCCCGAAGTTATGTGGTGCCAATTCTCTAGTAATTGCATCTAAATGAGACAGCCATCGACCTCAAAAGGCAGGTGTACATAAAAAGCATGTTTACATTTTTAGATATCAAACGGCAAAATAGCACCAGCATATCATAATCATCATTACAATCCGATAATAGTCTCCATAAAAGGTAAAAAATTCTTCAGGGAGTTGGGTAACATGCGAATGAGATTTATTTTGATCTACTCACTTCCTATATGAATATGAATCTGTCAGTTTGTATAGATTTTACAACATAAATATTTCACGAGGAATGTGCGTGGATTTATGACTCTACCATCTGCATCACTTATTTGTCCTTACTTGATGTGATGAGTTGTTGGGTAATGCGAATAAGAATAAATGTCAACATAAACACGAGCCTAAATGAGTGACTTGCGTCAGAACAGAAGACATTTAAATTAATTATTTCAAAACTAAAAACATTATTTTCATATAATTCACAGAAGCATTGCTCAAATCTACTTATATAAATGAGTTATGTGATAGGAACTATATTTGTTTTTATTACCAAATTGCTAGCCCGATTTTATTGACAAATGCGGTAACATCAACAGCAATTAACCATTACTTACACGCTCGTGGTGAACGTGTGGCTCGCTCGTAAGCGAGATATGATATCAGCTTGACTGCTGTGCCACACCAAACCAAGTTGTTTGCTCTGTGTTAAAGATGAGGAGATATTCAGCTTTTCATCCATATTCCCGTCCAGATGTCTCGACGCCAAATCCCGTGACAAATGGGAAATTTCCAGTGCATTCCCAGAATCTCCCTGCTACTTGCCTTCTTAAAACTCTTGACCAGCCAGTCTCAGAGTTTCCAGTGGCAAGAGAACCTTGGGTTCCGGATGTGCTGGAGTCATTTTCCCTTCCACTAGTGGCTCCTCAACCTTCCGTTTCTGGTTACAAAACCAGTAGTGCTGCACCGGTTGCAGAAAAGGAGGATTGTCATTTCAGAACCACTTCGCCTCAACCTCCACCAGTTGCCAACTATCAAGAGCCCACTGTCGTCACTCCGCTGACATATTTTTGCCTTGAAGATTACAAGTCTGATGTTTTAGCAAATGGGAATGAATTTGACTTCCTTCCTTTAACTCCACCACCAACAATACCGGCGGATCTAGAAATACAAGGTGAAATAAACGTTTACGTTAATTACCAAATTACTTGTAGCAAATGATCGTGTTTACAAAATGGCAAATTAATCGTTGAATCTATTTTACATATAAGCCTTGCATAACAACTCTGAATGGGAGCCAGACCGTACTTCTGGTCAACCAATCGATAGCCCAAACCTTGACCAACATTATTATCAGTCAGCCGCCGGTAGTGAGGAGACTCCTCAAAGTGAATTAACGGTTATACCAACTCGACAACCAACACCATGCGCTCCCCACTCTCAAGAAGTTTCCAGTTCACAGCAGCAAGAGAGAGCGTCCTTGACCCTGAAGTTCATCACCCGTCTTTTTCAGGAGAAATTTGACATCTATAAAAATATGATGAGGAGTCGAGGAATGCCACCTGAGGTTATTCAAGACAAGGAGAAATATCATCTGCAACGACTACAGCTTGTGGAACGCATGAATCCGCATCAAATCGAAAGCTTCTGGAAAAAGTGCGGACGTGGAGTAAGACAGGCTCCTCGCGCTTCTCACATGCCACCATCCTCTGAAATCGCTACGACTTTTATAGGAAATGAACAAGTCTCAACCTCTTTCGGATCACGCTTTTGGCTGCAGAGCAAGGAAATGATTGGGACAGTTCAGTTGTTCCCACAACTCAGCCAGATTCATTTCTACCCTTGACTGAGTTCCAGGGTAAGCTGAGAAAATGATAAAATTAAATGCTGATTATTATATATTTTTCCAAGAATGTGAAAACTAACTTCACGTTTTTAAAGACATCCAAGGCTTGAATGAGGCTGAAACAGGAAACTCTGGGGGAAATTCGAACAACATTCCATACTTCGCTTCGTCTCAAGGAGCAGGCCAAGAAAACTCTGCCACCGATGCAAGTAAAGTTTTTGGACAAACTGCAGAAATTGTTGGTGGTGAGGTAACTAATTTTGGAGATGATTGGTATTAATTTGCCAATCCAAATGGGTGAACAAATTAAGTTTCAAATAGTTATGGAAACAATCCTGTTTGTTTGGTAAATTGTCACTAAAATTTAGGAGAGAAGTTCATTAGTTCGTTGGAGCTA
>LJIJ01005465.1:0-11803 GCA_001718145.1 Orchesella cincta
TAATTTTATTCATTGCAAAGTTGAAGTCGTAAGAAAAGCATATTTAATACTAAAATACTTTATTAACCTTTATTGAGCCACCAAAAACCAATGTTTTAAATTCTAGAAAATAGGAAAGAAGACGTTCGATGAATTGACTCGCTAAGACAATTTACGGATTCAAGTATTTAAATATTCGCTTGATTTTTGTTTAAAGACCTACTATATATGAGCTACTTGTTTCTTGGAATGTTCCTTAGAAATGTACGTAAATGACAGCGATAAATTCGAGTTTTCACTTATGGCTTTGATATGAATAGAACTATTTTTTATTCCAGTTTAGTTAGTTCTAATATTCTAAACGGCATAGTTTGAATACCTGAAAAAATTCCCTTCACTATGAGAATGTTAAGTTAATCAAACTAGAAGCCGTGTTGAGTTAATATATTAACTTAATATAATTAAAGAGTTAATGACGAATTTCATTAGCACTTCACATAAAACTAATTTAGAAATTTGCTCTAAAGGAAGTGAAAATACGTGGCTTAAAAAGTATCGCGTGACGATGTGGAACAACTGTCTAGCCAAGCTAAACTACGGTAAATGATGTTAAACATTGCCAATCGTGGTTATGTTAAAACGGTTATAGCAGCTATTTAATTTATAAGCTTGAGTATAAAGCAATTAGTGGAACTTACTTAAACTATGATTGAAATCAGTCACATGCTTTTATCCTTGTTTCTTGCTTTCAGTAGCGATTTTAAGAAAATTTTTAAATTATGTACGTAGAAACGATTGACCAATCATAACAAACTGCGTTAAAAACTGCTTGGGGTGGAAAAAAGTACCTTGTGACAGATTTTTTTCAATTTGAACATTTGTTAAGTTTTTAAAATGATTTGTACGTATGCTATATTTGTAGTTTTTGTGATCTCCCTAACGGCAATATTGACAGGTTTTATTTCTGTTCCAATTTTTGTCTAGAAATTATTATAAATTTATTTGAAAAGAAACCTAAAAACCTTTTAACTTTTCACAAAATTTTACTTTTGAGACGTTTCGGGATCATGTTCTAGCTGGGACAATATAAGCGTGAATAACCTCAATCTTCTGCATGGAATACAGTTGGCAAAATTTAAAACATGATCCCGGTAGCTTTTGTAGTGTCCGTAATTACATTGAGTATGTAATATTCAAACATATATCAGTAGTACCAAAATCATGCTTTTCTCCAACCAAATATTGTACTATTTGTAATTCTGCTGATAATGATGACTATTCCATGTATTTTATATGTGTATGTATTACCAAAACTTCGTTCAAGCCCAAAAAACCTCGAATGTACTTAATGTCCAATCTCGGTGATCTTTCACAAGACGCTCCATTATACAACCCCAGAAAACGTTCATCAGATTTGTGGTAAGTGGAAATGCTGCAGCAACGGTGCGATTTATAATTCTTTAAGGTGTAAACCAACTTACTAAAAGAACTATTGCTGAGGCAGTAACTGGCTGCTTCGTCTAGAAGCAATTTCCAACCCAAAAAATTGCTTGTGGTTCCTGATAGGGGCCTTTCATTAGAAAAGACAGTTTTACCCGTTGAATTCTAGAAGCCCCGAAATAGATTAACGTTATAATATAAATTTTAAAAAATATGCACAATTATTGAATAATTGACATGCAAACATTCTCTTTATCTCTCCACGCAAAAATAGTACCGTTGTGACCACTAGTTCTAAAACAGTAATGAAAAGAACGAGAATCATATATTTTCCAAAACACATCTCGCAAAACATGTTACCCTTTTTTTACATTTTTCTCCAGATGTCTGAACGAGAATTTTTATTGGATATTGACGACTTAGGTTCGTTTGCTGACATTTTTGTCAGCTTTTTAAAATATTGTGAGCTTTCACCCAAACACACAAAGAATGTTATGTTACATAAAAAGCCAGAACTGAGTGACTGACAAAAGTCGAATTCACATGTTTCAATTGCCTTGACTGAGCCCGGAGCTTGCCAAGTAAAGTTTTCGCTCTTTTTACCATGCTTTCACAATGCCTATGTGTGCATTGCAGTGGTGAAAGTTTTTTATGTCTTATTTAGAATGCCTGTGTAGTGTATTTAGAATACCTACATGAATGATATGTTAATTATCTTTAAGTGAATTAGATTGTTCATGTAGACAGCTAGATTAGTAGTGTCTCCAGTGCATAGGATTAAGGCATATGAATTTATGACTTGTATGTATGAATATCCATGACTTGGATGAGTATGAACTCAGACTTGATTTAACCTTCAACAAGCCAACATCTTACCTTTCCTAGAATAAAATCCTACATGATAACTAAGGCAAAGTTCCTACGTGTAAAGCACACCTCCTGATTACATGCATAAGCATAGTAAGACACAACATATTTGGCGACGATATTGTAGGTAGTGAATCTCAAAAAGCCCCAAAGTGAAGTTTTCTTGTGTTCTCCAAGTTATAAAACTGAGTGCAGCAAGAAACTCCTTCTGACTTTTTTTTCTGTATGAGTGGTGCAAAAGTGAAAATATCACATCACCTCCTCCTTCTCCAAAATTTAAAGCAATCATGACGACAATCGGTGCTCTTCGACCGTTTGAATCAAACACTGACGACTTTGAAATGTGGGTGATGACATTTAAGTCATTTTTGATTGCAAACGAGATCGACATTGCTAAAGAGGAGACAAAAGTGAGAGGAATACTCATATCATCCCTTGGTTTGCCTGTGGTCACGCTACTCCATAATTTGCTATCTCCAAAGGATCCAAGTACTGAACCTGTTCAAAACATACTGGATACCTTAACAGAATACTATAAACCGGCTCCAAAAGCAATAGCAGAGAGGTTTAAGTTCATGGGGAGGAAGCAGAATGCTGGAGAGACGGTGAATCAGTTCATGGCAGCACTGAGGTCCCTTGCAACTCACTGTAAGTTCAAGGATCTTGAAGAAAGGCTTAGAGATCAATTTATCTTCGGATTGCGAAGTGAGCAATCTCAGCGGCAACTTTTCACGAAAAGTGATGGAATCGCGTTAAAAGATGTGGTTTCGCATGCAGTGGCTCAAGAGGCAGCTGAAATCAATACTGCGCTCATCAGAGGTACACAGCATGGTCAACCTGAAGAAGCTCAGGTTAACAAAGCGTCACAATCAAGATCTCGACAGAAAAATCAGAAACCTGATTTCAACAAGAAGAAGAAAGCTCCAAACAATCAACAGCAAAAGCAAAATGGAAACGAGCGTGGAGGAAACAACCAATCTGGTAATTCAAAAAGTTCTGAATGTACAAGATGTGGTTCTCACCAGCACGATCATAAGTCATGTCCTCATAAAGAAGATTCTTGCAACATTTGTGCAAAGAAGGGACATTGGGCTAAAATGTGCCGTTCCAAGAAGCAAAACAATGTTGTTGATTTGGGCATTGTAACGGGTTTGAACAAAGTCAACTCCAAAGAGAAGAAAATCATCCAATTAGAGGTGAAAAAGCTGGGAAAAAGCATCTTATGGAGTTGGACACCGGGTGTGAGACGAGTATACTCGCTGAAGACTTCTGGAAGGAAGAGCTAGCAGAGCCAACACTTCAGAAATCATCATACGTGTTCCGAACATACACGAAAGCAGTATTTCGACCCCTAGGTGAACTTCAAACTACTATCGAATACAACGGACAAAAGATAAGTCATTCCATTCCCGTGAGTAAAGGTACGTCATTATTTGGAAGAGACTTATTAAAATCATTCAAAATTGACTGGAATAATGTACAACAGCAACTTCACAGCGTTACAAAAGAAGTACATGTGCAAGTCACAAAAGAAGCATTATTGTCAGAATTCCAAGACATTTTCAGTAAGCCGACAGCAAATGACAGGATTCGGAATTTCAAAGCTAAAATCATCATGAAAGAGGAGGCGCAGCCCAGATTCCTGAAGGCTCGTCCACTGCCATACGCTATAAGAGCAAAGGTGGATCAAGAGCTCGAGGAAATGGAGCGGCTCGGGGTTATAGAAAAAGTTGACTACTCTGAGTGGGCGTCACCCTTGGTGGTTGTTCCGAAGCCAAATGGACGCGTACGAATAACTGGTGACTTCAAGCACACGGTCAACAGCCAGCTTTGTGTCACGCAGTATCCGTTAGCTCTACCTGAGGACTTATTCACAAGTGCGGGTGAGGGAAATTTATTTTCCAAAATTGATGGTGTAAATGCATATCACCAGCTTGAACTCGATGAAGCATGCAAGAAGTACATGGTCATCAACACTCATCGCGGCTTGTATAAGTACCACGTTTTACCTCAAGGTATAGCGTCCTCTCCTGCAATATTTCAAGAGTTCATGGACACTTTATTGAAGGGGATCCAGAACGCCGGCTCCTACATTGATGACACCGTGGCATCGGGGCGATCTGAGAAGGAACACCTTTCAACGTTGCGTCAAATATTCCAACGTATGAGAGAGTACAACTTCAAAATATCAAAGGATAAATGCGAGTTCCTGAAGCCATCAATCGAGTTTTTGGGTCATCGTATTTCAAAAGAGGGAATACAGACCACCGACAACAAAGTGCAAGCAATTTTGAAAATGCCAGTACCCAAAGATAAGACCGGACTGAAGTCGTTCTTAGGCTTGGTAAACTTTTATGGTAAATTCGTGAAAAATTTGGCTCAACATTGTGCACCTTTGTATGAACTAACTAGGCAAGAAATAGATTGGAAGTGGACAAAAGCTTGTCAATCAGCATTTGATGAAGTGAAAAGATGTCTTTCCACCAGCCCAGTTTTGGCTCACTTTGACCCTTCGCTCCCAATAGGGATCAGTTGTGATGCCTCAGCAAAAGGACTTGGAGTTGTCCTTTATCACAAATATCATGATGGAACAGAAAGGCCCATTGCATTTGCATCCAAAATCTTATCAACAACAGAGCAAAGGTACTCTCAGATTGAGAAAGAGGGACTGAGCATTGTGTACGGAATCAAGAAATTCTAAAAGTATCTTTGTGGACGAAAGTTCACACTGATAACTGATCACAAGCCTTTATTGGCCATATTTGGACCCAAATCCCAATTACCAGTTTATACAGCGACAAGACTACATCATTGGAGCCTGTTCCTCAGCCAATTCCAATATGAAGTGCAGTACCGGAAGTCAGCGGAGCATGGAAATGCCGACGCACTGTCCAGGTGTGCAATTCAGCAAGAAGACAACGTTTTTACGACTGAAATAGAATCATGCGTAAATTTCACCATGAATGAGCAGCTTGACGTTTTGCCTGTCACCGCAGCAGCCATACGCAAAGCCTCAGTTCGTGATAAAGTGCTTTCTCGGGTTTATCAATTTGTGCAAAATGGGTGGCCATCGTATCTTCCTAAAGATGACAAAGAGCTACAGCCATATTTCAACCACCGAGAAGAGCTAAATATTATGCAGAATATACTTATGTGGGGTATCCGAGTCGTGATTCCAGCAGCACTGAAAAATCAATTACTACAGCAATTGCACGAGTGTCATTTTGGCATAGTTCGCATGAAATCACTCGCTAGGCAATTCATTTGGTGGCCTGGAATTGACGCTGACATTGAAGCATTGTGCAAGCAATGCACACTTTGTCAGGAAAACAAACCAAAACCAATGAGTGCTCCCTTGCATCCGTGGCAGTATCCTGAACGTCCGTGGCAGAGAGTTCATATGGACCTAGCTGGACCAATGGATGGCAAAATGTACTTAATCATGGTTGACGCAAACTCAAAAATGGCCAGAGGTCTTTTGCAGATAGGCAGTACTTATGAAAGTATCTGAAGTCATTTCCAGATGGGGAATCCCTGAGCAAATAGTTACCGACAATGGCAGACAATTTGTAGCTGACCAGTTCCGGAAATTTTGTACTCAGAACGGCATTAAATATTACATCGGCTGCCTACCATCCAAGGACGAATGGGAAGCAGAGCGATTTGTGAGAACCTTCAAGGATGCCATGAAAGCCACAGATCTGAATGTGGAACTCGTATCCTTCGTTTTTTGTTCTCTTACAGAGCCACACCACATGCAACAACGGGGTGTAGCCCAGCAGAACTTTTGACGGGAAGACGGGTCCGTACATTGGATTTGGTGCGTCCCGATCCCAAAGCAAATGTGATGAAATCACAATTAAGACAGGAAGGAAGTTAAATAAGCGTGTCAAGATGATCTACAAATGTGGACAAGGGGAAAAATAGTCAAACCAACAGGACCTGTGTCATATCTGGTAGCCATTCATGACAAGCAAATAAAACGGCACGTAGACCAGATAAGAGCAGCAGCAGCATCTCCTAGCGAAGCCAGTGGACATGACGGTGAGAGCATGCCTTTACCAATTGAGATGGAAGTAGCAACCCTCAACCCAGTCCAAGGTCAAGCAACAGCACGACACCGGTAATTGGTACAGCGCCAACCACGCCAGAGCAGCAAGAGCAAGAAGTTATACCAACAGCAACTCCAATCGTGAGCCCGGTTCGTCCTCCACCACCAATTCAAGAAACTCCAAAAGCACGTCCCAAGCGGAACACCAAACCGATATCAAGATATGGTATTAATTGAAAGTGTAGACTTTTCCTTTGCTTGAATTGAGTATGTTTCAAAGTAAGACAGGAGGAATGTAGTGTATTTAGAATACCTACATGAATGATATGTTAATTATCTTTAAGTGAATTAGATTGTTCATGTAGACAGCTAGATTAGTAGTGTCTCCAGTGCATAGGATTAAGGCATATGAATTTATGACTTGTATGTATGAATATCCATGACTTTGATGAGTATGAACTCAGACTTGATTTAACCTTCACAAGCCAACATCTTACCTTTCCTAGAATAAAATCCTACATGATAACTAAGGCAAAGTTCCTACGTGTTAAAGCACACCTCCTGATTACATGCATAAGCAATAGTAAGACACAACAGTAAAGCTTTAGTATGGTATATTTGATAAAGTTTGATAATTTAAACACAATTTAAGTTAGTATTTTTCTATATGCGAACAAGACTGTCCTTTTGATAATTATTTATTTCTATAACTTTTTGATGCTGTATTAAGATTTTGATTACAACCCGGCTAGCCTATATAATTTTCTACTCATAAATGGAACTGTATTTAATTTATTTAAACTTTTTGTTCATTTTCTCCGTACAGTGACTTGTTTATGAAAACAATATGGACTTCCGTATTATATTCTTTAGTCACTTTAATAAATACCTCAAATCAAATCAAAAGCTTTGGTATGTCAAACCATTATGATCAGCTGGCATATTTTGCATGTCGCCCCAATGACGCTTTGCTAGTATTTTTCTCTGATTGGCTAACGGGTTTGCAAACGTTTTTGCCTGATTGGTGGACAGTGTTTTGACGTGACGGGAAAATTTTACACGTGATGCTCATTCTTGTTGTATATATATAGAAAATATTCTATGACGCAATGGTTGCTTCGCTCACAAGGCTGCACAGTGCAGTTCCGCAGGGATCATGTGTTTGGACATACAAAACGATTGGATCGTAACTGGAGGAAACGACAAGGTGGTTTCCATCTATGACCAAACTTCGAAATCGATCGTGACGAGCTTGAAAGGACACACTAAGAAAGTGATGAATGTAGCTTGCTCAACAAGCAATTGGTGGTCAGTGGCTCGATGGACACCACCGCCAAAGTATGGCATGTCCCACCTCCCAATGTGTTCAGACGATTTGTGCTCACGAAAGCGCTATTACGGGATTGAGCGTCCACCCCACGGGTGATTATCTTCTGCTCTCCTCTCTTGATGAGCACTGGTCTTTTGTGGATTTGGAAAGTGGAGCAATTTACGCGAGAAAAAGGGGAGGAGCTAATGAAGATGGGAAGCAAGGGTCCCCCTTGACATCTGCCAGGTTTCATCCTGATGGACTTATCTTTGCAACCGGAACCTTTGGAACGGATGTGAAAATTGGGATTTGAAAGGTCAAGACAATGTTGCCACCTTCACAGGACATGCGGGACCTGTTGTGTCGATAGCCTTCTCTGAAAATGGATATTATCTCGCGACGCAGCGGATGATGCTTCGGTGAAGCTTGGGATTTGAGGAAACTCAAGAATTTCAAGACTATTCAGATGGAGCCGGAGTTCAAGATTACGGATGTGGCTTTTGACTACAGTGGATCTTATCTGGCGCTGGCTGGTAGTGACGTGAGGTAAGGTTCACTAATCACACTATGCTATTTATTTGTGCAGTCATGTTTTACTATTTTATCATCATTATATTTGGCCATATTTCAGAGTCTACGCGTGCAAATCCTGGAATGAATTAGCCATCTTCAGTGAGCACACTGCAACTGCCACGGAGTTCGGTTCGGGAACGACGCTGGGTGGATTGCTACAACGAGTATGGATCGCAGTTGCAAGATATATTCAGCCCAGCACACTGAGCCAGATGTCATATGTATAACGTAAAAACACTGACTTTTGTAAACTTTCAGGTATTAATTCATATTGTTTTTGAATAAATCTGATGTTATTAAGTATTTAGGTGAATACTTACTTTGTGTTTAATTAGCATGCTTAAAACTACTACTATTATGTCAGAACAGAACAAAGTGGTACTGATATGCTGAGCTGAACTGAAGCTTTATGGATGTATTATTTTTATTATGTAATCAAGGGCTTTCGTAGTTTTACGTAGCCCCAAAAATCTGAAACGGGGAAGCGCTGGGAAATAATTCTGTTTTATTTTGACAACAACAAAACAAACAACTCTTGTTTTGATACTTACCTTCTGTCATAATTAAAAGTGACATTGACCTGATTGACCGCTATAATGGACCCCAAGGTCCCAAATACGAAGGAGCATCAAGAATGCCTTCTTTGTTTGATACCTACTCGGAAACGAAGAATAAAAGTTCGGATTCCTTCCATTTCTCATGAGCTGTTTCCTGGTGCGGTTCACTGTCAAACTTTGGAGAAGCAGTTAAAACAAGTGTTCATTCTCAGACACCTGCTTGATATCCCATCCTCTTGGTGTGAAGAAATTCTTAAGGGGGGACAATATCGTCGGAAGGAGTATGAGTTTGATGAAACTAATAATGAAAGTTACCATCCTGATTCATGGTTTTGGGTCTGCACTTCCTGCTTAACCCAGACGGTTATCAAAGCCTTTGAAATCCACCAACCAGATACTCTGTATGGAGGGGGAAATGCGGCAGTTGAAGGTGACAATGATAGGGGAAATGGGAGGATTGATGATGCAATTAGAGAAATGGTTTGCTCCGATGGTGAACAAATTTGGCTTACAAATTCAAACTATTAATAATTTTAAAATTAAAAAAAGTAAAATCTAATATATTGTTTTAAACTCTAGTACATGAAAACGAGAGCGGGGATAACTGGTGCAGCAATAATTTGGAGACGGAGGTGGTTCAGGATCAAAAGACTACGAAAAGGGGTCGACCTAAAGGAAGCATTAAAAGAAAAATACTTGACATGACAGTTATTGATCGGTCTGTGAAGGTAAAGGGGGATATCAAGGAGGCAGGATGGAGGAGGATGACTGATGGATGAGTATGGAAATAATATGAAAATTTCACCTGACAAAGAAAAGCGAAGAAGAGGGCGACCAGAAGGAAGTGTGGGCAAAATGAAAATAACTCAAGGCAGTTTCAAAAACGAAGACGACGACCAAAATCATAGCAGTTGTTCCAATTCTGAACGATACGACCCCGATTGTGGCGATGGTGAAGAGATGGAAGAGCAAATTGACGATAGACAAATAAGATACCAAGATTCCTCTAATCGTTTCTTTAACTCAACACCAATTAAGCGTCCAAGGGGAAGTTTCAGAAGCGACATGAAAAGCAGAGAACCAAACATCGCTCAGCAGACATGGATGACGATATCGCAACAGCAGTAGTAGTTCGAGCTCTGAAGACGGGGATCCTGATTGGGGTGGTATAGAGGGGAGCTAGAAGAGCAGACTGACGAAGAAGAAATAAAAGGTGAAGAACGAGATTCTTCCTCAATCCCAACACCTCTCCTACAGCGAAAACGAGGACGTCCAAAAGGAAGCAAAACTAGCGTAACCCCCATTAAACGAAAAAGACCTTCAACTTTCCTTAAACGTGTCCAAATTGTCCTGCCAGTACCACCTCTCGGAAAGCTCCAACTTCACCTAGAGGCACATTCGAAGAGTACGAAAAGGATAACCAGTTCGCCTGTCCCATTTGCGCCTTTCCTTCCTTGAACGAGGAAGAGTTGAAGCTTCATGAAAAACGAAAGCATTCCAACTGGAAGAAGCCAAAAGCCGCTGTTGGTCATTCATGTTCCCTTTGTGAGTACAAAATTGGAAAACTGAGATTATTGCGCGAGCACTACCTCCAAAAGCATAAGGAAAACAGCGACCTTGATAAACTCCTCCCTAAAGAATGTTCGAACATGTGGCAAGTTCTAGTTCATCCAATCGGGAAGGTGGTGGATAAGCCCATTCAATGTGACCAGTGTGAGCAGCAGTTTGCCAGCAGGGTTGACCTAACATCTCACATAAAAAACACTCACTCCCGAGTTAACAGGCATGTTTGTGACGAGTGCGGTGCCGGCTTCAAATTCCTTTCCCGGCTCATGCATCAAAAAATAAGCACAACGTTGATAAGCGTGAGTGGGTTTGCCACCTCTGTGGTGTCGACTATCCTTATGAAAGGACTCTTCAAACTCATTACAAAAAGGCAAATACTGTGACCTCAAATCCCCTTTCAGTGTGGTTATCAGCAGACATCTGACAACCCACAAGAAGGAGCTTGGCCACGTTTGTGGAATCTGCTCAAAATGCTACTTCAATGCACAGGGTTTGAAAAGACACATGAGAATCAATCATCCAGTCACGGATGAAAAGGTCGAGTGTCCGTACTGCAAAAAAGAGTTTCCGAACATGGAATATATGAAGAGTCATATAAAACATTATTGCAAATTAAAACACTTGTAGCTAGCCAATGCTGACGACGGCACCAGTCCCACCACCTCATCCACCATTGGTCAACGTGATGCACAGAAGAGATCTAAATATATAGGAATACCGCCTTCCGAGATGGTTTATAATTATATCCAAAATGATAACATATCTTGCGCGCGGATAGAACTAGGGTCAGAGGTCCAACACCTCTTTATTTGAGACATTTACATTTAAAACATTAGTTAGTTACGTTTGGAAGAAAACAAAAAATGTGACAATAGAAACCAGGATAAAGGTGGACTTTTGGGTAGTGTTAGTGTTTTGAATGCAGTTTTTGATTGATAATTGAAACATTGATTAATTACACATTAATGTTCATTGAATGTTCATGTAAGATAAATATATAAACGGTCATAGCTGGCAAGTAAGCCTACTGGCAAAAGTCTGTACTGGCAATAATGTCATTACTGCCAAAATAGTCTGTACTGGCAAAAGGACTTACTGCAAAAGTCTGTTACGGCAAAGACCATACTGCAAAAGTACATACTGGCAAAAGACCGATACGGCAAAGCCCTAGACACCGGGGAATTGGTGCTAGTATCCATAATATGCAGCGACAACAAATGGCGGGCACTCTGAATACAATTAGTTTTTGGTATTTTAGTGTTCCGATTTGTTGTTCAACATCCCGAATTAAAGACCCCTACGAACTTCGTTTTAAAGTCATAAATACAATTTTTATCCTGGACCTAACAAACTGAGGAGATGTGGTCATACAGTAAGGAAAGTATTAAGCAATATGCAAAAACACAATAATGATTTACTCAAAAAGAACGCCCAGCCCTAGCTCTTCAAATTTCACTTCCG
>LJIJ01005466.1:0-11801 GCA_001718145.1 Orchesella cincta
ATTGGCAAAGGCTTACTTGAGTTGCCTCACTTGACCCAGGTGAACTTGAGCTGTTCTAAGGAGGTTTGTACGATTCTTGAGTTTAATTCATGGAACAAATATTTAGCGTTTAATTTACAGCATCAATATCAATTAACTTTTTATTGATTGGTCCATATTTATTCAGGTCAGTGAAGAAGCTTTTGCAGCGCTCTCTTCCAAGTTCAACGGTTGTCGAAATTGTATTCGACATCGTAAATAATGAATTTTGCTGCCATTACAGTCAACTTTATAAATATATGTCTAAAACTGTTAGCTTTTAATACGTGTTATTAATAAAGATACAAGAAATATTATAGACCATGAAGATGAAATGTGTCTTTCTTACTGAAATGGAGTATAGGATGTAGGTAAATGAATACTACATTAAATGACGATAAAATAATTAAAGTTATTGAAATACGATTAAGTCTACTTTTAAGAAAATGGGTCCCTAAAGTAAGTACACTACACCTACTACATTTTGACTCGAATTTAAGTTTAAGACACAACGAATAATGAAATCATTAAATAATTACGAAACTAAAGTCACTCTAATAACTACGGTTCCATACACCACATTCTCGGCCCGAGTCTGTTTCTTCCTCAGGACTGAAGTCATTTTCGGACGTTGAGGAGGGCCCTCATCTCCTTTGGATCTTGGCATCCTGATATCATACTTGCCATCTTCTTCGTACCCATGTTTAGAAGCACCTCGATATCCAAGTAGTGGGCGACCTTCATATTTTAATTAAATGTTTAAATTTAGTCATGTTTTGTAATATTGTAGACGAAAATGGTTTAAAATTACCTTAAGCAAATTAACAGCTGACTCCCATCCATTTGCAAGAACTGAGTATCCCACGCATCCTCCAAGACATCCGCTGCGACCTCCTCATTATCATTCTCAACGAGAGGATAGTCGTCCTGTGAAAAGTCATCAAAATTGAAGAATTTAACTTTTTTTTTGTAATTTAACATTCTTTCCTATCAATGAAATTAGTTACCTTGTGATGAGCCACCCACTCCATCACCTTTTTCAAGATCGGAGTCGAAATGTTCGGAAGTGGAAGCACCCCCTCTTCGTCCAGATTATCCAACATTGCCCGAATGGTTGGGCTGATCCTGGCCACTTCCAACTCCACCTCGGTCATTTCCCCGTCCTGAGCAAGAAGCTTGATGGTCGACATCCTGAATTCGATTTACTCACACTTCAACTGAAACCTGACACGAAAAATTACAATAATTAACTTTATTATAGCTTTTGTTTACGAGACAACTTCCGCATCCAAAACAAACGAATATTCTTCCCCTGCAACAGGAAAACCAGCCACTATAATATTGATATTTTGGTCGTTTCAGCCCTTCTAATCTAGCGCCGTCTTGTAACGCCCCTTTGATAAGAACGCTTTGTTCGAAACGCCAAGCTCAGCATGAAAAGTTTAAGTTGTAAGGAATTGATGATATAAAAGTCAAAATCATTTGGAACATGAATTAAGGTAACATTTTGGGAACAACGAGTCAATCTCATTACTCCATCCAGTTTATTTCATTGGCTTAAAGTTAAAATTAAAGCCTGGAATCGTTTTGTCATAAAACAATAGCCAATTCAAGTAATGTAGTTGCTACTGTTGCATTTTTGAAGTAGTTTTGGTTATATGTTGGGAACTACTTTTCCATGCACCACTCATTCTCCCTCCGAATTCGCTCTTCATGTTCAGGACTGAATTCATTTGGAATCTTTAAAATCTTCCTTAACTTTTCCGCTGTTCGGGTGGTTTTAATAATTTCCGCTGCCTTCATTGCTGTCAATACCAGGAGGCCCTTGATATCCAAATAGTTTGCAGCCTGAATATAGTTTTAACAAATTTTAATCTCATGATCAGTTGGCTACAGATTTCATACAGTTTTTAGTCAGAAGCTTTAAAACTTGCCATCATTAAATGATAAAGTGTTGCGCTGTCCACTTTAAAAAACTGCTCATCCCACCTGCTCATTTCTACTTGGTTATCTTCATTGTTCTCATCAACCGGTAGAGCATCATCCTTGTAAAGAATAATTAAAAGCAATTGATAAGACTTACATATTTACATGCGATGTATTATATTTAAATATGCCATAAAGTTAAGGTTACCTTGTGATGAATCATCCACTCAACTACTTTCCGTAGAATGGGAGTCGTCACATTTGGAACAGGAATCAGTTCCTCCTCCTGCTCTTCAGTTGGAGTGTCCGCATTTTCGAGCAGACTCTTTATTGTGATACTTTTCTTCACCACTTCTAAGTCAACCTCCGTAATCCCGTCATCCTTCGCCACAAGCTTGATATTCGGCATTTTCAAAAACTAAAAATTAATCAAGAAAATTGGAGATTGGAGGAACGACGAAATGTTGTCCAAGTCAAACCTGGTTCCATTTCAGTACCTATCTACGCTGAACACAGACGAGGTAGGGGTTTCATTAGGGAGCGAGGTGAAACTGAAATACGCATGCTTTAGAATAACCTTCTTCGCGTTTTCGTCACTTCTTTCTGTGTGTTTATCTGTCATTGGACTTTGAAGACAAGAAGAACGAATGGAACTTTATCGATGATCGAGCAACCAGCAAGACATACATAAACATGAAAAGAAATAACCAAACTCCTTCCTTAAAAATCTATGGGCACTTCATGCTAAACATTTTTATCTTTATTGTTG
This sequence comes from Orchesella cincta, assembly GCA_001718145.1. Taxonomy (NCBI): domain Eukaryota; kingdom Metazoa; phylum Arthropoda; class Collembola; order Entomobryomorpha; family Orchesellidae; genus Orchesella; species Orchesella cincta. Next base: position 2,714 of record LJIJ01005466.1, read on the forward strand.
GAAATAACAATAAAAGTCCACGAAAAGCTCAAGTCCTAATACTTGTGTCCAGACATGCCTTCAATCCCTACCCAAGAAGGTAATTTATATGCAGTAGAGCTGTCATAAAAGAGAATTGTGTGAGTGAACAACAATTCCACCCATTTACGCACGTGTATGAGGATTTCGTTCAACAATCTCTAATGCCAAATTGTAATGTGAAGATGTTTTGTATAATTATAGCACTACAAATTATCATTAAATGCTTCATTTTATTTAAATTAGAGCAGTGATCTTATGCTTTTCATAAAAGATTATAAATTCAATGGTCACTTTAAAGAAACATGATAGATTCTGAGAATGGCTACAGTAGCCTAGATCTACTTAAAATATTCAAAAGAATTTGTTTGAGTTTCAAACTTAATTCAACAATCTCCAAGCTCAACAACAACGACACACTACTTAAACAAAGAGTAAAAATACTGAATATCAGTTTCACTATTCTCAATATTAAATATACATACTTTAATATTGCAAGCAATATTCTACTCAAACAAATAAATAAGAACATGATTTAAAGGTACACTTATTGAAGTAATAAAAATAAACATTGTGATAATTAGCACTACTACTTACTACAAATCTACTAATAAGTATTTGATAATACAAGTATTGTTTTGAAAGATTGCAAACTTGAAATATTGACAAAAGATTTGTTATTCCAGTTTAAGGGAAAATGACTCTTTTCTTGACACCATTATGTAAAAAGTTAGGTAAAATCACAATCTTGCTCAACCCTGGGACTTGAGCAAACAACCGTTTAGCAAACTCCATCTCAATGTCCGTCAGCGACCCATCCGTCATTAAATACACCTCCTTCAAGTTCTGACAACAAACTCTCAAAAACCCCAAACCCAGCCCAACTTCAAATTCCCAAACTCAAACGTCACCGTCTTGAGTTTCGTCAGCGGAGCCATTCCCTCAAAGTTGAGCGGCCCTGAATATCAAAATTTTCAGCTCTCGACAATAAACTTCAAGCTGACCAAACTCCCCGCAAAATTATTTACCGCTTCGAGAAATCCGAGCGCCGTGGAGTTGGGGAACTCCTCAATATCTCTCAGAAACGTGAAGCTCCTCCAGCTTCCAACTGACACAAGATAGTTTTCTAAGCGCTACCGAATTCATTGAGACCAACTCAAACCAGGTTAGCTTCGGACGAGTAAACTGAGCAGGGTCGAAGTGACATTTGGAGACCTCAAAAGGTTATTCATGGATAAAGCCCTTAAACTGCTTCCCGTATTGACTCAACAGCTTCAAAATGTAAACGGACTCGAGTGAAATATCATTAAAAGCATTGAAAAGATGAGCTCTTCAAGTTTATCCAGTTAGGAAATGAGAGTGAGCTCAAGGACTCCTCCTCCATTCGAACTCCACCCAGCATATTCAGCGATTTGATGTTGGGAAGAGGGCGAGCAGCTCCCAAAAAAGGTTTCCATTGTTCTTCCGTCGATGAACATTTCTCGGAGGCAGATTTTCTGGAGGTGATGACCATAATGGAAAACAAGTGACGGAAAGATGCGTCCTCCCCACCATTTCGTTCTCACCCAGCCATTTAGTCGCATTGTGAGGGAGCGCGTTGTAAATGGGTTCTTCTGGGGAAGTGGACGAGATTCAATGGTTTCAATGAAGTCTAGGATTTGCTCCAATCTTCCGAAATTAAACTTGATGTCGATAAGGTGAGAGAGCTTGGAGAAATGGACTCTCCTGGAGACTGGAGGACGGAATCCGGGATGATGTTCTAGGAGGGTGTTTGTAGCGATCTGGGATTTCTTGTTGACTCCGCGCAGATTGAAAAATGGATTCCAAGGGGAGATAATCAACACTTGGGGGAAGGATCAGGGGAGTAGATAACTGGTCTTGTAGGGACTCATCAGCTGTCTCCATTCTGGACAGGTGTTGATTGCGGTGTGGAAATCTGTGGGTGGGAGGTGGCTCAGAATCTTTTCCCAGTTCTATATAAGAGAAGATAAAATATTAATATTTAAAGTTATGCATATTTAAACTTTTATATTGAAAAATAATAATTTACCTCTGGTAACAATATGACGGCCTGTTTCGGGATGATGATGATGCTGTCCAGTGACTTCCGCAGGTTGCCCCACACTAACGGTATAAGAATTCATCTTGAGTTTCACTTGTGGGGGTAGTTTATACTATCAGAAATGTAAAATTCAGCAGTGAAGTAGTAATATTGATAAAGGCAGTAAAAATCAACAAAAAAGTAAAGAACTTGAGCAGCTGCTACTCTATTTGCTGCTGTGCAAATGACAGGCAAGGAATGAGACCAATGTTGGTTGAGTTGAGATTTCAAGAATGGGTACAAGAGGTGATGTGAAAATAGCTAGTCGTTTCACACGTAGGCCATACAAGCTATACATAAAGCTCTGCTATGCAGCACGAACACAACATTTTGTCCATACTACATTCCGTTACAATGTAAGCTTTGGACGTGCACTTACCAGTCAATCTAACCAAAAAACGTTCTAGGAGCTTGTTTTTATAGCAAAATTTAGTATTCATAATATGAATAATGCAATCTTAGGATATATTCATACTTGCTTGAGAGCATGCACAACAACATCATGTTGTGTAAACGATGTTTTATAGGTATGTTTCGTTTTTTAGGCAACTTTACAAGCCTATTGCATTTCAACCTAGCTGGTATTCGCAAAGAGAGTCTACTGATAATTGTGTACATTACAGACTTCAGAAACATGTTGCATTTTTAAAAGTTTAGGGCTGGCAATGAAAATGAACATATAAGCGATAAGGAGCAGCATTATTGAGTCTTTCAATTATGCTTGTTGCAACTGAAGGATTATTAGAAACCATGTTAAATCGCCAACACGTTACTGAACAACTTTCTTGGAATACAATAATCCTTAAAACAATGAAGGGTTACATAAAGATCGTACCTACAGTAGGTAAATAGGATCAGAACTTCTTGGCATCCGATAAAGGTTGTTCATTATATTTTGTTATCACAAAGTTTCAATCAATATACATTCTGCACTGCATCATGAAAATTTAGTTTTAAGTGATAACAAGTCATGCATTTATCCTTTTTTTAAGGCATGGAATATAACGAAAGTAAAATTAACCATATATAATTCTATCATGCTATTTTAGTGATGGGGTAAGGAAGTATTTACAAAATCAGAATTTTTAGGTCTGGCGTTTTTACTTTCTTAGTTTCATATTTCTTTAAAATGTTGTTCTTTTAACATTCTGAATGCCCAAAACATTCTACAATGAAGTAATGTAAGCATTTCATTCTTTGTATGAACTAAAGTACCTTGTTTTTAAAGAGAAATATACTGCATGTGAGTAAAGTACGAAATATCTACATTATACATATAGAAACTCAAAAACCCTAATTTCAGTTTCATACACAAACCATTCCACTTCACTTCAATATGTTTTTCCATTTTGCTCATTTTAAGAACAACTGGGTAACACCAATGCAGGCTTGTCTTTCCCGACTATTTATAACAAAGTGTACGTTTCATTTGTAAAACTTTTTTACCATCACCTTGCCGAACCATTTTCGTATAAATCCCTTGACAAAATAGCGAGACTTCAATTTTCGTTAAAACAATCCTTTAGGAAAGAGACTAACTACAACCACCGTGTCTAATTTTTATCAACAAGTTGAATCTTTGCAGTTCTTATTTATACAGTTTTTTAACCAAAATTTTGACCAAACTAGACATGGAGAGTGACCAAGGATCACAATACTTTTTCAAATCACCAAACACAAATCCCAGTTGTCTCCTGAGGTAAAACTTTTCGTTATCTCTCAAATAATCTTACATAAAATTTATTATCCTATAAATTTATTTCTAATATAATCATTAGAAGTTATATGACATTGTAGAACACTTTTTTGTGAGAAGTAAACACTTGTGTTTGTTATTTTGGTTTGAATTTAGCAATGGGCATGCTGCTTTGATTACTTGAATCTCTGTAATTAACACTTGTCCAGAGTGGAATGAGAGCAACTTTACTCTCCCAGGTAAATTTTAAGTTCATATTATAAACCCATTAAGAATCCCTATCAAAGTCTATATTTCTGTCAATAAAGTGCTTTTCAATTTAATATATTGCAGGTGCTGCCAGTGGTGATCGATTATTTCCCAAAGCAACTATCCTAGCCTTCGAGGAGTAAATACAGTAGCCAAAAACTGTGATCAACAGAACATTAGAGTCACGCACCTACTTATGCTCACCGATAACGCTCACGTTTAACAATATAGTATTCATCATTCACTACTTCCTCCAACAAATCAAGTTTATAACCACAAACCCAAATGTGTTTTTTATTGCTTTTAGTTTTACATTTCAACCTTTTAGCTATTCCATATGTATATAGACTATTACTATTTTTATGTAGTTGTTTTGGTTTGAGTGCATGAACAGTTAAAGCATTATTGTGTGAGCAAAAAAATTAGGCTAATATTTTTGTTTTCACATGGTGTAAACTTGAGGTCAAACATTTATGGGTCCCATATAACGGTATATTGTGTGTCGCACAATTGTCTGAAAAAATACCAGTACAGCGAAGGTTGGTCGTTGATTGACGTCCAGCTCCCAGCAATTCATCATTATCCTGAATCTAAAAAATCAAAACAGAGCTAGTCATAGCTTTGAAGTAACTTTATGCAGAAATATGTATTAACGTTTACATGTTTTGTTGTGCAAATTGCGGAATTGAAAGTCTCAATCCGTTTCTCAGATGGCCAACAAAGTCCACAGACCAATTCAAACCGGCATAGGGTGAATCTCCTGAAAAATAATAAGTAATTTTAGAAGAATCAAATCATCACGACATTAAAAGTTTGCTCCATATAAGTACCCAAACTATAAATCTCCCAGAGTGTGACTCCAAAACTCCAAACGTCGGATTTGGATGTAATTCCATTTTTGCGAGAGACTCAACGCCAACCATTTCCACGGCAGTGGTTCTTGGGACTTTTTGACGTAGTTCTGGTACTCATATAATTTACGGGAGAGGCCAAAATCCCCAATTTTACAAGTAAGGTTTTCATCCAGCAAAACGTTCCTGGTGACAAATCACCATGAACAATGTCCTACTTCCAATGTATTCCATACCATTTGCAATTTCCTTGCAAATCTGTGCAGATCACTAAAACACAACAAGTTTTCCAATTGAGAACTTTGGTAAAGACTGGCCTCTTGTTCTGAAATAACAGATCTCTTTGTTCGCAATAGTTTCTCCAAGGATCCGTTGGGACACAATTCGGTTGCAGTAATAATTATTCCTGAAACAGCATTTTTAGTGTAATCAATGGTTCGAGAATGTATTTATTCGCAGATTAAAGTATAGTTTACCTATACAGAACCGGACCGTCAAAGTTCCTGCTTGTTTTATCATTGGTAATTCGCATTCAAATGTGGTGTCCGGTTCATTGGCGCTTACACAAAAGAAATTCAGCAAGGTAAACTATACTTTAATCTGCAATAATACATTCTCGAACCATTGATTACACTAAAATGCTGTTTCAGGAATAATTATTACTGCAACCGAATTGTGTCCCAACGGATCCTTGGGAAACTATTACGAACAAAGAGATCTGTTATTTCAGAACAAGAGGCCAGTCTTTACCAAAGTTCTCAATTGGAAAACTTGTTGTGTTTTAGTGATCTGCACAGATTTGCAAGGGAAATTGCAAATGGTATGGAATACATTGGAAGTAGGAACATTGTTCATGGTGACTTGTCCACCAGGAACGTTTTGCTGGATGAAAACCTTACTTGTAAAATTGGGGATTTTGGTCTCTCCCGTAAATTATATGAGTACCAGAAATACGTCAAAAAGTCCCAAGAACCGTTGCCGTGGAAATGGTTGGCGGTTGAGTCTCTTGCTAAAATGGAATTCACATCCAAATCCGACGTTTGGAGTTTTGGAGTCACGCTTTGGGAGATTTATAGTTTGGGTACTTATATTGGAGCAAACTTTTAATGTCGTGATGATTTGATTCTTCTAAAATTACTTATTTTTTTCAGGAGATTCACCCTATGCCGGTTTGAATTGGTCTGTGGACTTTGTTGGCCATCTGAGAGACGGATTGAGACTTTCAATTCCTCAATTTGCACAACAAAACATGTAAACGTTAATACATATTTCTGCATAAAGTTACTTCAAGCTATGACTAGCTCTGTTTTTGATTTTTTAGATTCAGGATAATGATGAATTGCTGGGAGCTGGACGTCAATCAACGACCAACCTTCGCTGTACTGGGTCATTTTTTCAGACAATTGTGCGACACACAATATACCGTTATATGGGACCCTAAATGTTTGACCTCAAGTTTACACCATGTGAAAACAAAAATATTAGCTACATATTTTTTACTCACACAATAATGCTTTAACTGTTCATGCACAAACCAAAACAACTACATAAAAATAGTAATAGTCTCTATACATATGGAATAGCTAAAAGGTTGAAATGTAAAACTAAAAGCAATAAAAACACATTTGGGTTTGTGGTTATAAACTTGATTTGTTGGAGGAAGTAGTGAATGATGAATACTATAAATAATTTTATTAGAAATAAATTTATAGGATAATAAATTTTATCTATGATTATTTGAGAGATAACGAAACGTTTTACCTCAGGAGACAACATGGGATTTGTGCTTGGTGATTTGAAAAGTATTGTGATCCTTGGTCACTCTCCATGTCTAGTTTAGTCACAATTTTGGTTTAAAAAACTGTATAAATAAGAACTGCAAAGATTCAGCTTGTTGATAAAAATTAGACACGGTGATTTTAGTTAGTCTCTTTCCTAAAGGATTGTTTTAACGAAATCGTATTTCGTCTCGCTATTGAAGTCTCGCTATTTTGTCAAGGATTTATACAAATGGTTCGGCAAGGTGTTAGTAAAAAAGTTTCATGAATGAAACGTACGCTTTGTTTATAAATAGTCGGAAAGACAAGCCTGCATTGGTGTTCACCCAGTTGTTCTTAAAATGAGCAAAATGTGATAAAACAAATATTGAAGTGAAGTGGAATGGTTTGTGTATGAACTGAAATTAGGTTTTTTGAGATTCTATATGTATAATGTAGATTTTTTCGTACTTTTACACTCACATGCGTATATTTCTTTAAAATAAGGTACTTTAGTTCATACAAAGATTGAAATGCTTACATTACTTCATTGTTTAAATAGAATGTTTTGGGCATTCAGAATGTTAAAAGAACAACATTTTAAAGAAATATGAAACTAAGAAAGTCAAAACGCCAGACCTAAATATTCTGATTTTTGTAAATATTCCTTACCCTAATCACTAAAATAGCAATGATAGAATTATGTATGGTTAATTTTACTTTCGTTATATTCCATGCCTTAAAAATAAAGGATACTTTAATGCATGACTTGTTATCACTTAAAACTAAATTTTTCATGATGCAGTGCAGAGTGTATATTGATTGAAACTTGTGATAACAAAATATTATGAACAACCTTTATCGATGCCAGAAGGTCTGATCCCATTTACCCACCTAGGTACGATCTTTATGTAACTCTTCATTGTTTTAACGATTATTGTATTCCAAGAAAGTTCTTCAGTAACGTATTGGTGATTTAACATGGTTTCTAAAATCCTTCAGTTTGCAACAAGCGTAATTAAAAGAATGAATGCTGCTGCTTATCGCTTATATATTCATTTTCATTGCCAGCCCTAAACTTTTAAAAATGCTACATTTTCTGAGTATGTATGTACCACAATTTCAGTAGAACTCATATCATATACATAGAAATACTCCCACTGCTTCCAATTCCCGTTTACGTATTTAAAGAAAAATCTGCAACTTAAACCCATCTCTGTTCGATTTCGTTTTGTGTATGTAAAAAAGTGAAATACTAGCTAGTTTGAAAATGCAATAGGCTTGTAAAGTTGTCTAAAAAAGGGAACTGTGGGCCTGATTAAACATCGTTACAGCAACAATGTTGGTCGTGCATGCTTCCTCAAAACCCAAGTAAATGATATAGTCCTAAGATTGCCATTGTTCAAAATATGAATAATATAATTTTGCCTAATAAAAACAAGCTCCTAAGGTTTTTTTGTTAGATTGACTGCCAAGTGCACGCCCAACAATTTACTTGCCAACGGAACTGTAGTATGGACAGAAATGTTGTTGTTCGTGCTGCATAGCAAGGCTTTATGGTATTGCTTGTAATTGCCTACCGTGTTGAAACTTGTATCTATTTTCACCATCTTCCTCTTGTACCCATTCTTGAAATCTCAACTCAACCAACATTGGTCTCATTCCTTGCCTGTCATTTGCACCAGCAGCTGCTGCAAGTTCTCTGTTTACTTTTGTTTATTTTTTACTGCCTTTATTTATTACTATTTCACTGCACAACTGCATATTCTGATATTATAATTTCCCCCAACAGTTGAAACACAAGATTGAATTCTAATATACGTTATTGTGGGGCATCCTGAGGAAGCCACTGGACAGCATCATCATCATCTCCCGAAACAGCCGTCATTTGTTACCAGAGGTAAATTTATTAATTTTTCAACTTTAAAAGTTATAATATGCCATAATTTAAATTGATGTAAATATTTCAATCGAATCTCATCTTATATTGAATAGAACTGGGAAAAGAATTCTGAGGCCACCCTACCAACCGACGGATTTCCAAACGCGATCAAACACCTGTCCCAGAAGGAGACAAGGCTGATGAGTCCTACAAGGACCAGTTATCTACTAACCCCTGATCCTTCCCGCCAAATGATTGAAGTTATCTTCCCCTGGAAAATCCATTTTCCAATCCCCTACGCGGAGTCAACAAAGAAATCCCGATCGCTACAAACAACCCTCCCCTAGAACATCAAATCCCGGGTTTCCGTCCTCCCCAGTCCCTGCCAGGAGAAGTCCATTTCTCCAAGCTCTTCTCACCTTATCGACATCAAGTTTAATTTCGGAAAGATTGGAAGCAAATCCTAGGAACTTCATTTAAACCATTGAATCTCGTTTCCACTTCCCAGAAGAAACCCATTCACAAACCCGCGCC
>LJIJ01005467.1:0-11801 GCA_001718145.1 Orchesella cincta
AGGAGTAGACTGAATTTGTTTGAAGTTTTTTTTTTATTTCATCCATGCGCGTTGATTAAAATAAGGGACGGTATCAAGAGAGTAACAAACGGCCACGTTGCGATCAAAAACGGTTGTATCATAATAAGATCCATGAGAAGCAGTGAAAATTTAAATAGCTCAGATTGACATGGCTTTCCAGCACAGAAAATTGTAGTGAAAATTATATGACCTTCTGGTTGAATGAAAGTGACTATCACGATGAAACAAGTGCAGTACAAGACTACAATTGCGATGAAATGAAAACTACTGTGGTTAGTTTCTCCAGGCGTCTTGAATACCGAATCGGTTTTGATACTGCAGATCAAGTAAACTATTCACAAATGGGGCAAACTCATCCCTTGTACGATGCATCGTGAGATGATAGCAAAGGCTGCCCAAAAATATGGAAACGAAAAGGGCCCTAGTCACCCCATACCATATTTCATGTTTGTAAATGAAAATTATGAATTCGGATACAGAGAGCAAGTTTGCTACCAGAGTTAGAGCCAACGATAGCCTGAAAACTGTTATTTTGCCCCCATTTGGTTCAAATTCAGCTATGCGCACCATTTTCACAGAAACCGGATCCCAACGGATAGACGAACAACGGTAGAAGTTGGCAAAGTTGAGTTGGAAAATTAAAATCTTCAAACTAATGCTTGAAATCATTCTTAAAATTTCTGAGTTTTTATTTGCCTGCTGGATGTCAAATTGAAAATGGGAAAAGTTACTACTTTTTTACTTCACTAAATCCTTTCGTCATTTCTTTTTGCACAAAAGCATGGCTTCAATAAACATGGTATGCTAATATTATTTCCGAAAATTAGGCTTTCATTTCTGCCAGTCTCAAAAACTAATATACTATTGACTTTATACTACCGTGATGCAAACTCAGTGTCAACATTTTCTTCAAAAAATTATTTCCCTTACAGAAATTTAGAAGCCGAGCAAGTCTGTAAGCGATTAAATTGAAAAACTAGCTCTTATTTTAATAAGTTATTAAACAAAGTTTCAAGCAAGTAGATACTTCCCTCTTAATCAATTTATGTTTGGTAAATAATTAATTTGTTTTTGAAATGATGTTTGAAACTAACACAAGAATGTGTCCAGCCCATCTAAAGTTGTTTTCCCTGCTGAATACTAGTCTGGAGAAAGATCCTTGGTTGCCCTTGCAAGTAAGTTATATGCTCAAGTAATTATAAAAAACGTATGAGAGCTGCCGACATGGCAAATAAATTAATCGACACGTTATCTGGTCTTCCGGCAAATTAATTAAATGTTCTTAACACAACAGAAGTGCGAAAGGGCTTGTGATTGGAATAGGATTTTAAATACCAGTAGTTTATATACTAACCCAACTTACTTGCAAGCGATTTTATAAGAAGGTTAAAATGTCTCAACCGAAAATAGAAATTGTGACATCAAGGAATGCGCAATATTTAATATTCACTTTGAGAGAAATGACAAATGTCACCAGAGCTTTTCCTTCTTAATATGAAAACATAACAATATTACGATGCGCAAATTGATAAAAAAAATTATTTTTTGAAAGTCAATTTTTGGACGACGTTCATAATTTTATTGGTAAAAAGAAACACTCCAAAGAATGTTTGCTGTCACCTCAATCTAATAGTTGTGTGAAATGCGGTGGAATTACAAACCAAGCCAGATATGCTCGGGTATGAACCATAAATATAAAGAAACATTTGAGAAGAAGCCATGTGTATAATCTGAGAAAGTCTTTGTCCTCGTAATAAAAATGAATCTCGAATATTAAGTTTAGCTACCAACTTTGGAAATAAAAACAATTTAAACTGCGTTTCCGGATTTTATATATTCATATTGCTTGTTAAATGAGGTAGAAATCACATGTCACCTATATTAACTGAATTTATTTAAACAAGTAAATAAACTTCATAAACAATAAACTTTCAAATTTGGCAAAAAATTTCTTGTCAACTAGTACGTTTAAAACCGTTTTAAGGTTAATTTTATCACCACTACGCTGTGTCCATTTAAACTTAATTTCATACTGTAGATTTTCAAAAATAGATTAGATGAAATATAGATGCATTGGCAATTCAAATTAGTACTTCGTCCTGTTAAACTAATATTAAAGTGTTCTCTTAATACAAGGCTTATGTTCATAACACCTAGGATAAAATTTGAATAAATACCCTCGTTTAAAAATTTCCACTTATTCCTAAACTGAAATTGAGCGATAACAGTATTTTATTTACCAAACTAGGAATACGTGTGATTATAATATGTGAAAAATTTAAACAACTTGTCTGTGTTATTAAAATTATTAACACCGTATATATGTAACAACAAACTATCACATTTTGACTGAAATAGTATAAGTGCATCCACTACTCGATAAATCAAACTGAAATAAAAATCTGCCAAGAAGCCTCTGTGAATGTGCTGCTGGAGTCACTCCTACTCATGTGATACAAAATTGGGACAAGTTTTAGGTACTTATTAAGTTGTAACACAACTTTTTGATTTTGTTCATCTCGTCATCTCGGGAAAATGTAAACGAACATGTTTACGCGTCAGATTGTTACGCGTCAGATTGCAGAGCGGACGGCTGCACACACAAGGAGTTGGATTCCTACGGATATTCTCATTTCTCATACACATACCAGGTATGTCATACCTATAGCATAGCTAAGCAGTCGTCGTATGCTGCAACAAGCAATCGTTGATTGATTGATATACTTTATCGACTGCGTTAGGAACACACCGTCCAATTTTCTCTCACACAACATTGCTTTTTTCTCACAGTAAACAACAAATATCAAATAGTATATTTGTTTTCGGAAATTACCAGATAGTCGTGTAATTAGTTGTGTTACAACTTGAGTACATCTGAGTACTACTCGGTTTATTTTATTATACTGTGGAGAGCTGGAAAGTACCAAGTCTACGAGGAATCATTAACCGGAAAATTCTCCGGATTAGTCGAGAATTGAAATGATTTATTTTTTCAAACGTGGTTCCAAACTCGCACCACATAACTTAAAAATATTGATTTAAATTGTCTTACCAACAAATGTGCTTCAGTCGGGATTTGAGAAGGACCTTGATAATAAAAAGTTATTCGTTTGCAAAATTAAAAACACTTTACCAGCCATAAAGACTGCCTTTGTTTTATACGGAAATCATACTGTTCCGGTTTATGTATGTTATTAAATTCATTAACTTAAACAATTTATAATGATTTTTACCATGTACGGCAATTTTCCTAATTCATTGCTAGCATCCACAGTAAAGATTCATGTCAATTAGCTTCTGTTCAGCATTACATTTATAAAAATTGTGATGTAGTCTGAACTTTGAAGATAGCAATCGACTTTCGAATCTTAATTCACTTTTCACACACATTAACAGTTAACTCTTCCAATGAATATACTGGTGGGTTTTCAGAATCGTTTTCTCACAGTTTTTTCCAATTTGTACTAATTTTAGTTTTGTTGAAGCCGAAGGATAGACAGCCACGGTCGAGGGAATACTTCTTAGGGCGCGTTCTGAAATGACGTCATCTTTTAAGGGGGGAGGGGGGTATCGGACATAAGGTGACGAAAAGTGACGGTATGGGGAGGGGGGTTCAAAGCGAAAGTGACGTCACCATTTTCTGAAAATTTACATAGTTAATTAACGGTTAATTTATAATATAAATTCAGGAAAACCTGAGGTGTACTAGTTCATTTCCATTATATTACGTGTTTTTAACTGTCATTATTAAAAGCAAACCGTTTACTACAGCTCTTTGAGTTAAGTGTGTAATTTAAACCGAAATCTCAATTGACCCCTTAGCCTTACTGTGAGAATGTTTTCGCAAACCAGATCAAATGAGAATATTAAGAATATATTTATCTATATTCCAAATATAATATTTCGATTGAATAAGCAATTTCTATACAGGCGAAAGTGAAGCAATACGCATATTGCATTTATTACTAGACTTCGTTGAATCAATTCAGTAGAAATTAAATTTTTATTTCAAAATGCCTTCCCTGTTTTTATTTTTTTACTCCTGCTAGACATCTCCTGCTTTTTCAAGTTTGAAGATACCGTAAAGGTTCGCTGCCAGTAACTATATCCAGGTTACAACAAACTGCTTACTGTAGTGACAGTATATGCCATGATGACGTGACGTGACGTCAGGGGGAGGGGGGTTCAATTAAAAATTGACGAAATAATGACAGAGGGGGGAGGGGGTCCCGAAAAAGCCAAATTTTGAGTGACGTCATTTCTGAATGAACCCTTATTGACAAAACAAACTACGGAATAGAGCTGCTTATCAACCCAACTATTGCTATTTATTCGATTCCTTACTTCAATTTTGGTTTCACGTTGGTTTAGTAGGAACGTGGAAAATTTTTCTTGTCCACTTTTCAATTTTGCAAGCACACTGCTTGGCTCGACATGTTTAGTACATTAGACAAGGAAAACTGGTAGTTTCAAGCGTTGGCATAACAACGTCATCAACTATATGCAGTTACTACTTAATGACTGGGTGTGATATTCCAACACTGGAACTCATCATGTTTTCCATTGCAGGTAGCGAATTAGCTGCATCTCTCGTGGTGTACCCAAGTGTCATGGCACATTTATATTCAACCTCAAAAATTATGACAGCAGGAATTAATTAAGACTTATATCCGCAAGTTACAGTACCCAAGAATCGAAAATGGATTATAAGCTACGTTACACTCCTGTCATCACTTAAATGCTGCATTGCAGGCAGTTGAGCATTGTAGGTTTTTGCTTTAGTCAAATCGTTAATTTACGAATTTGGTTGAAAACCCCTTGAATTGCCTACGTACTTCTTTGTAGTGGCGGGAAATAGGCAGAAAATAGTAGACAACAGTTTTAATGATAACATGCATTTCAAATATTTGATTCGCGACATTTAATGAAGTATACAAGTGTTGTACACAATTTATTATTGCTAAACTATTAAAAACATCAGTATTAAATATACAATATTAAGAAAACATAGTAAATTAAGATATCAGATGACAATTTTTTTATACACGTCATGTTTGCATTTTAAAAACCTCTTACGTTAACACTTCACACGAATATTTTCTATAGTAGTAATCAGAGCTAAGGTCCTAAATTTAGAATCCAAGAACCAAGGAGGTCCTAAATTTATGGCAGTAATTAATGAGACCCTAAATTGAGGGTTTCAGCACTGACTGATTGAATTTATAACCTATACTTAATGCTACATGTTTAATATCTTGCAGATTGTGATACATTTTTTAGTCCGCCCATACTGAAATTCCTCTCATTTATATACTTTTATTGTGTATGAAGCTTATAAATTAAAACACGTGTTACTAAATCTAAATAAAAATAAAACATTAACTTAATACTTATATATAAACAATATCTATCAGATTTTAAAATTTGTAATATTTAACTACTTTTCAAAACACTTTTCAACCTTTTCACTAATTTACGTCTTCCATTACGGAACCCTTGTGAGAAGGGACACATTGATAACTAACATGAAGTCAAAAACTTTAGACCAAAAATTACAAATTAATTGCCTTTTTTCTTCAAGTGAACCCTGTATTCATGAACCTTCTTGTCTTTTTGCATGCAAAACCCCATATGACACCAGTCGCAGGAGAAAGGTTTCTCTTGAATATGTCGCAGAATGTGCTCATTCAAAGCGGATTTTCTGGCAGATCCCTTGCCACAAAAAATGCATTCGTTTGCAGCTCTCCTAGCTTCAGTCAATGTGGGACAAACATGATATCGAATCTGATGCATTATTGAAAAATTTCGATTACAGCGTTCACAATTGTGAGCCTTTTCATAGATATGATGAATAAGGAGATGCTTTGTAAGCTGAGCATTAGTAACAAATCCTTTCTGGCAAAAAATGCACTCGTGACAACGATCACCTACATGATATTTTGTGTGAATCCTTAATTCATTTGCAGAAACGAATGACTTTTCGCACACTCCACATTTGTGGGTCTTTTCTCCCAAGTGGCGATTAAGGTGAGATGTCAAACTGTGACTGTGGCCAAATCGCTTTCCACACAAGTTGCAATGAAATGGCTTTTGACCTTCGTGTACAGAGCTCTTGTGAACTTTCAAAGTATGTGCAGTTGCGTATCGTTTGTTGGCAAATGGTGCACTTAAATGGTTTTTCTCCGGTATGATAATGTACGTGTAGTTGACACTCAAACTTTTCAAAAAAAGACTTGAAACAAACCCACATTTAAACTTTTCTCGCTTTCAGGGATCCCAGCGTGGATGTTACGGTAATGACGTTCCATTTTTGATTTAACAGGCAAATGCTCTTCCCAAGTTGGACATGGAATGGCTTCTGGCCGGTGTGGATGCGGACGTGGACTTTTAGGTTCGAATTGTTGTAAAGGAATTTCCCGCAAACGTCACACTTATGAGATTTTTTAACTTTCGTGTGGTGATATTTAATATGCGATTTCCTTCGTCCATTCAACGAGAAATCCCTTTCCACAGTGTGAACACGTCAAACGGTTTTTTCCCCAACACGAATCATTATGAGTGCATGATTTGCAGCTCAAATTTTCATTGTTACAAGAAGCTAGTATCCCACAGAAAGGAAGTCCACAAACCCGAGCGCAACCGGAGTTGTGTTATTTGTTCCAAGTCATTTTATACTTCATCCAAGCTAATTCAACATATCCGCATTCACATTGGGGAAAAACCGTTTGAGTGTTCACACTGTGGAAAGGGATTCTCGTTGAATGGACGAAGGAAATCGCATATTAAATATCACCACACGAAAGTTAAAAAATCTCATAAGTGTGACGTTTGCGGGAAATTCCTTTACAACAATTCGAACCTAAAAGTCCACGTCCGCATCCACACGGCCAGAAGCCATTCCCATGTCCAACTTGTGGAAGAGCATTTGCTGTTAAATCAAAAATGGAACGTCATTACCGTAACATCCACGCTGGGATCCCTGAAAGCGAGAAAAAGTTTAAATGTGGGGTTTGTTTCAAGTCTTTTTTTGAAAAGTTTGAGTGTCAACTACACGTACATTATCATACCGGAGAAAAACCATTTAAGTGCACCATTTGCAACAAACGATACGCAACTGCACATACTTTGAAAAGTTCACAAGAGCTCTGTACACGAAGGTCAAAAGCCATTTCTTGCAACTTGTGTGGAAAGCGATTTGGCCACATCACAGTTTGACATCTCACCTTAATCGTCCACTTGGGAGAAAAGACACAAATGTGGACTGTGCGAAAAGTCATTCGTTTCTGCAAATGAATTAAGGATTCACACAAAAATATCATGTAGGTGATCGTTGTCACGAGTGCATTTTTTGCCAGAAAGGATTTGTTACTAATGCTCAGCTTACAAAGCATCTCCTTATTCATCATATCTATGAAAAGGCTCACAATTGTGAACGCTGTAATCGAAATTTTTCAATAATGCATCAGATTCGATATCATGTTTGTCCCACATTGACTGAAGCTAGGAGAGCTGCAAACGAATGCATTTTTTGTGGCAAGGGATCTGCCAGAAAATCCGCTTTGAATGAGCACATTCTGCGACATATTCAGAGAAACCTTTCTCCTGCGACTGGTGTCATATGGGGTTTTGCATGCAAAAAGACAAGAAGGTTCATGAATACAGGGTTCACTTGAAGAAAAAAGGCAATTAATTTGTAATTTTTGGTCTAAAGTTTTTGACTTCATGTTAGTTATCAATGTGTCCCTTCTCACAAGGGTTCCGTAATGGAAGACGTAAATTAGTGAAAAGGTTGAAAAGTGTTTTGAAAAGTAGTTAAATATTAAAATTTAAAAATCTGATAGATATTGTTTATATATAAGTATTAAGTTAATGTTTATTTGGATTTAGTAAACACGTGTTTTTAATTTATAAGCTTCATACACAATAAAAGTATATAAATGAGAGGAATTTCAGTATGGGGGGACTAAAAAATGTATCACAAATCTGCAAGATATTAAACATGTAGCATTAAGTATAGGTTATAAATTCAATCAGTCAGTGCTGAAACCCTCAATTTAGGGTCTCATTAATTACTGCCATAAATTTAGGGACCTCCTTGGTTCTTGGATTCTAAATTTAGGACCTTAGCTCTGATTACTACTATAGAAAATATTCGTGTGAAGTGTTAACGTAAGAGGTTTTTAAAATGCAAACATGACGTGTATAAAAAATTGTCATCTGATATCTTAATTTACTATGTTTTCTTAATATTGTATATTTAATACTGATGTTTTTAATAGTTAGCAATAATAAATTGTGTACAACACTTGTATACTTCATTAAATGTCCGAATCAAATATTTGAAATGCATGTTATCATTAAAACTGTTGTCTACTATTTTCTGCCTATTTCCCGCCACTACAAAGAAGTACGTAGGCAATTCAAGGGGTTTTCAACCAAATTCGTAAATTAACGATTTGACTAAAGCAAAACCTACAATGCTCAACTGCCTGCAATGCAGCATTTAAGTGATGACAGGAGTGTAACGTAGCTTATAATCCATTTTCGATTCTTGGGTACTGTAACTTGCGGATATAAGTCTTAATTAATTCCTGCTGTCATAATTTTTGAGGTTGAATATAAATGTGCCATGACACTTGGTACACCACGAGAGATGCAGCTAATTCGCTACCTGCAATGGAAAACATGATGAGTTCCAGTGTTGGAATATCACACCCAGTCATTAAGTAGTAACTGCATATAGTTGATGACGTTGTTATGCAACGCTTGAAAACTACAAGTTTTCCTTGTCTAATGTACTAAACATGTCGAGCCAAGCAGTGTGCTTGCAAAATTGAAAAGTGGACAAGAAAAATTTTCCACGTTCCTACTAAACGCAACGTGAAAACCAAAATTGAAGTAAGGAATCGAATAAATAGCAATAGTTGGGTTGATAAGCAGCTCTATTCCGTAGTTTGTTTTGTCAATAAGGGTTCATTCAGAAATGACGTCACTCAAAATTTGGCTTTTTCGGGACCCCCTCCCCCTCTGTCATTATTTCGTCACTTTTTGATTGAACCCCCTCCCCCTGACGTCACGTCACGTCATCATGGCATATACTGTCACTACATTAAGCAGTGTGTTGTAACCTGGATATTGTCACTGGCTGCAACCTCTACGGTATCTAAAGCTTGAAAAAGCAGGAGATGTCTAGCAGGAGTAAAAAATAAAAACAGGGAAGGAATTTTGAAATAAAAATTTAATTTCTACTGAATTGTTCAACGAAGTCTGTAATCAATGCAATATGCGCGTATTGCTTCACTTTCGCCTGTATAAAAAATTGATTAATCAATCGAAATTTTATTTGGAATATAGATAAAAGATTCTTAATATTCTTATTTGATCTGGTTTCCGAAAACATTCTTATAGTAATGCTAAGGGGTCAATTGAGATTTCGGTTTAAATGCACCTAAAATCAAAGAGCTGTAGTAAATGGTTTGCTTTTAACAATGACTATTAAAAATACGTATATAAATGGAAATGAACTAGTACACCTCAGGTGTTTCTGAATTTATAATAAAAGTCACCTGGCAATTAACTATGTAAATTTTCAGAAAATTGTGACGTCACTTTCGCTTCTGACCCCCTCCCCCTACCGCCACTTTTTCGTCACCTGTTGCCCGATACCCCCCTCCCCCCTTAAAAAGATGACGTCATTTCTGAATGCGCCCAAATTGGCTTCACGGAGCATTTTGAAACTCTTGTTGAGGGAATAAATACTAGGTACTTGCAAACTTGCTTGAAAATGTTGTTGGAATGACGATAAATTGTTTATTGGTAATCTAATGTACTTTCAGTTTATGGATTTTCTGTTAGCATTTTCATAATCAAACATCACAGGCTTTGAATAATATGTCAACATTTGGCAACCCTTTCGTGGTTTTTGGATATAATTATTAGTGCATACACAAATTTTGCTGATAATTGATTATATGCTTATGATTGCCGATATGATTTAACCATTTAGAGACATCATTGATCATAGCTTTTGCGTTTTCAAACTATTCTTTGGAAGCCTGTCAGCTATCGTTTAGGGCGTGCTGTTTTTCAAAACTAGCAATCTAGTTTTTTTTTCTGTATATTTTTGGCATACACTCCCTCTGTTAACTAGGACATCAAAAATATGTCAAACACCTTTCTTTAGTTTCTGAGAAGGAACATCCACTAAAATCGTATTGGAATGGATGAGGTAGAGAAAATTAAAAATGATTATATGGTTACGCAACAAACTAAAACAACGCGGATTAGATGTGAAGAAAAAGGCAACAAGAATAAGATTAACTTCGGAACCAGTTTTTCTTATTTAGAAAAATAATATATTGGCTATAATTCCTTTCCAATAATAGGCATTTGGAAGTGCTAGTTGACATACATAGGAAACTTTTTTAATAAATCATCATCCAAGAACAATTCCTATGCAATATATTGCCACGATGTATTAAGTCATTAATTTTTCCCATTGCTACTGCTCTTTCACAGAGAAATTCAAACAACAAATAAATGATGAAATAAATTAAAACATGTGTTAGTATTTCAAGAAGCCATTTAGTAGCAATGATATAGGTATGCCAAAAAGTTAAACATCTTATCTTTGAACTTTTACACAATAGGGTGACAAGAAATAAAATATTGAGATACATTTTATGTGGCCTGATTTATTCAAAACCGGAAACAAACAATAAAGTTTCATTAATACTTGCATGCGTTGACAGAATTTTTGGGAGAGTACACTGTTTATTTTAGTACATACAGAAACAAGATATATTAGTGTGTGCTTTGTTGTTATTACTATTTGCGTTACAGTTGAGTGTGTGTGTTCCAAAATCTTGTTAATATAATATTAGGTTACTAGAAACTTTTTAAAATTCTAAAAAATCAATATAGCATCAAAATCGTTCGTCCAGTAACCCATTTACGAAAGCTCGTATAAATTCCCTATCAATCATCAGAAATGGTTTATAAGCTATTCTTATCGGATGCAGTGAATCGGTCATTAATTTATGGATCTTTGCTTCTCGTTTCTCTTCCCTCGTTTTCATCCTACAAAGGCTGCCTGCGTTTTCCTTTTGAACCATCCAACAAGTTTTTTCCGTTCCACTCACGAGATTCGAAGTGGCTTTTAACAGTGACCCAACTATGACACTTGTTCCTACTACAAAATATTGCAATCAAAGAATACATTATGCTGGGAATCTTTCCGTACGCTTTGATAACTATGAAAGCAGCACCAACCACACTCCAATAAACGTTCGTAATAAGCATTGACAACAATGCATCGATAAATGAATTCACACTGCGATAAACTATGATGGTTTTTCTGTATTCTAACATCATTTGTAAAGATTTCTGTCGACGTAGAGAAGTAACAAAAAGTTCCACACATTTTTGGAGAGCATTTATATCAATTATTAAAACGAGTCCGTAGATTGCACATGTTTGACCAGTTCCAAAAACTGATAAAGTGATGCCAGCTCGAATTCCAAAAACCACCCAACCCAAACTTCCTTCTGTTAGTTTTCCAAAAATGTCATTGAAGATGAAGTAGTAAGTGTCAAAGTTACAACAAAGAGAGCCAAAATAAATACCTGTGGCAGCGAAAATTGCATAGATAGCAACAAGGTTGAGCACAACATCCAAATATTGATCTTTTTCCGCCTATTTTAAACGGTGAAATAAGCTGTGCTTATGATTCAGCAGGTTTCCAAAAGACATTAGACCGTGATCATTACAGTAAGTGATCC
>LJIJ01005468.1:0-11798 GCA_001718145.1 Orchesella cincta
TACGTCCCTCTTCAATCCAACGTCAATCAAACCTTGGACACGTGGACAAATTAAATGGTCGACGGCAGCACAGCAAATCCTCAAGGACGAGTCAACTATAGCTTCAACTTGGTCCAAAACGCTTCAACCACAGTTTTGTTGTAATGCCTAACTGTGATTTCTCCATGCTGTTAGGAATGGACTTTCTTTGCAATAGTGGCATAGTCATGGACCTCCAACTCATGCAGTTTGGTTCCGAGATGCCCCAAATATTCATTACAATTCGAGGTGATGGACATGAGAAGCAACAACATTAGAGCCCTTCAACTCCTCAATGAATGGCAACAGCAACAATTAAAAGCCCTACTGAAGCAGTACCCAAAGACAGTGGATTCCAAAACCCTGGGACGAACCACGATTTTGCAGCATGAAATGACAATGACGACCCATGTACCGAAGCAACAGCGCGCTTATCCAGCATCTGACATAAAAAATGAAGCAATTGACAAAATTGTAAGTGAAATGCTTTCACAAGGTCTTATTTCCGAATCTAATTCCCCTTATAGCTCCCCTGTACTCATTAGACCAAAGCCAAATGGGGACTGGAGGTTTGTTACAGATTTCCGCTACATAAATCAACATACCGTGACAGATAGTTTTCCCATGCGGAAAATCTCGGATGCTTTTAGGGGACTTTCCAAA
This sequence comes from Orchesella cincta, assembly GCA_001718145.1. NCBI lineage: Eukaryota > Metazoa > Arthropoda > Collembola > Entomobryomorpha > Orchesellidae > Orchesella > Orchesella cincta. Next base: position 682 of record LJIJ01005468.1, read on the forward strand.
GCCTGCTACCTTACAACTATCGACCTCGAGAAAGGGTTCTGGCAGGTTCCCCTCCGGGAGAAAGATAAACAGTATACCGCCTTCAGAACTCGGAGGGGCCTTTACCACTACAATGTCATGCCTCAAGGGTTGAAGAACTCCCCAGCAACATTCCAACGGCTGATGAACAAGGTACTCGAAGGGCTGGATATGTTTGTCTTTGTCTACCAAGATGACATTTTAATTTTTTCAACAACATTTGAAGATCATTTGAAACATATTGGGACCGTACTGGACCGTCTTCAAAAGCCAACCTGACGGTTTCTTCAACAAAATGCCACTTTGGGAAAGACAAAGTTAAATTCTTGGGTCACCTCATCTCATCAAATGGAATTGAAGAAACCCGGAGAAAGTAGCAGCCATTAAAGAGTTTCCGCAGCCCAAATCAAGAAAACAGTTGCGCAGTTTTCTCGGAGCTGCTAACTGGTTTCGCCATTTCACAAAACCTCTCTGCTGCCGCCCACCACTTAATGACATACTCAGTACCCGGAAGAAGTTCAAATGGACCGAAGAAGCATCCAAGTCCTTCAACCTAGTAAAACGCATTATGACGGAGGATGTAATTCTACATCATCCCGATTTTTCATTACCTTTCATTCTCCAAACAGACGCTTCAGATGTAGGAGTTGGGGCGGTGTTATTACAAGAATGTGGAGGCTCCCTCGACCAGTTTCCTTTGCGAGCAAATCACTCAACCCTGCCCCACGTAACTACGCCGCAGTTGAACGAGAATGTTATGCAGTAATCTTTGCTCTTGACAAGTTTGCCAAGAAAGCATAAGAACTAGCATCTGACTCGCCTTATTCATAATTGGATTTCAAAGGCTCGTCACAACATAAACGAGTTAAAAATATGAAAAATGACAAATCCCTGGTTGGTAACTGGTGCTTAACCATTCTAGCACACTTTATTTTACAACTGATGGTGGGTTTGAGGCTGCTATCATATTATTTTGGAGGTTTTTCGAAAAGAAGTTGTGTTTATTGTGCAAAAAACTGATCTGGATGCGAGTTACCCAAAAAGATGCGAATAAGATGCAAGTTGGATTTTTGGATGCATTTGGGTGCAAATTATGCGGGTTGAAAAAAACTAAATTAGATATTTGAAATCGGTCAGGAAATTTCACTTGTAAAACGCAGTGACCATACCTTTATCTTTAAGGATGCCAAAAAGATGCAAAAGATGCAAGTTGGTCACTCTAATTTATAAGTTAGTCCTTTGACCATAAAATGGGTCAGCATACTATTCTCCTATGCTTTAATTAACCTCGGTCGGTCAGAAATTCTTGCTGTATAAAAACTTCGAATGGGACAGATTGAAATTTTAATTATGCTCCCTGTATGAAAATTCGAGACACAATGTAATTTTCTACGGGAAACAAATCCACCAGTTTTAATCGTTTTTGAAAATGTTGTACATGAACACACTTTTCAAAAAATCTTTCTTTGTGAAACGCAGAAGGAGCATTTTTGATATATTTGATACATTACCACATAGAAAATACCCACTATAATGTGAGTATTTTACACTGCTGGGTTACATGAAATATTTCTGCAGTAATTTTTGCTTTCCCCCAGATTTGTCTATTTAATGTGAAACTCGTGTTTAATATTCGCTTGCTCACTCCATCTTGGACTGGTTTGCATGTAAAATATAGGAAAATTTTCACGGGCTTAAAAGACCTTCGTCTCTACTTAAAAGCAAAAGAAAATCATTGATTTTTGCAACAAAAGTTACTCCTATAGTCTTCTAGTGCTCAAGCATTAAGCGAGAGGGTATTTTGTTTTTTGGAGAATCCATTAAGATTCTTCGAACCATTAGCTCACGCATAATTTTTTAAAGGTAATGGATTCACTACGGTTAATCGTTCGATCGATGTTTCATATATAGGATAGAGCACGCTTGTTTGTAGGAATACCTTCCAAGCTTAAAAATAATCACATAAAGTTCATTTAACTCTTAGTGGACAAGTGGACACGCTCCAGTTCTAAATTCGTTATGAATATTTCGGGGAAACATTCTTGGGAAATCAAAAACATGAACACTTACGTGCCGTCAATGTACTGCTACCTGACTCGACCTTTCTTCAGCTTCAAACTAGGCTTTTTGACTAAAAACACAACAAAATTCTCGCCAATAATGTTGATCCAAGCAAATTTGCCTCGCTATATTATCTCGTTTTAATATCATTTATCTATATCTATATTATCTTCTCCTATTCTGTTAAGCGTTTATCTTGGACGGTTTACTTAGATATAGCACGTTGATATTCTTTTGAAATGGTTAATCTAATACTTACAGAAAGTTCCCTTACACGGGACTATATCTCATCTATTCAGGAATTATTTAGCTTTCAAGCAACATGCTTACTTGCAAAACCATATTTTGTCCAAAACTTTAGACTTGTAAAATAAATTCATCATTCACACATTCTTTGTTCCAATGATGCTTTTTTATGTGACTTTGAAAACATCTTTGGTGTCCAAATTGTACAAAATGTTCGTCATGTTCTAAAGCTCGTCTATTATCGAGTAGAGTGACCGCCGAGGGTGCAAGTTGGAATGATTTTCGCTTGCATTTTCATATTTTTGGGTGCAAAAAGATGCAAGTTGAAAAAATAATTTTACATTACAGATGTATTTTAAAAGGTGTTCTCAAAATTTTCATGCAAAAACCCCACTTCTACCCAGCATCTTAAAATATCCAATTTCGCCTCCACTCTCACCAAGGTATACTAATTCTAGTGCGCGAAAGTTAAGCTTAGCGAAATAGTGGTTCTGAAGTAGTTTTTATGCTAAGTACGATGGTGTATTTAGTTTTTTGTAAAACTAATATTTCGAATTTATACGTTTACCCCTATTGGAGGACACTTGTTGAGATTTAAGACCCCATGCTACTTGAGAGTACGATTTCTTTGGAACCTAACATATATTTGTCTTAGACCCTAAAATCAAGGGTCTGAGCACTGACTGTTCTAGTTCTGGCCAATCGCTTTTCAAGTCTCCATGCTTAAGTATTGAATTGAGTTTACACATTGTAGCCTCCTCATATAACTACACCATGCACTTTCCATTTCTAAATACATAGAGATACCTACAGCAAGCAGCAGTCGTTAACGAGGCTCATGTGGAGCAGGTTCAAGAGTTCTCCACACATAAATATATATATACATATTCGGTGCTACAAGTTTGGGCTCTTTCAGTCTTCCCATAGTGTAGTCACTTACTATTATTTATTTCTTGAATTCGAAACTTGATCTACGTTAATAAAACTAAATTATGTGTTAAATTAACACTCACGTCTCTCCCAACCTATGATTTATCATATTTTGTAAAGATAATGCCAAGAAAGCATAAGAACTAGCATTGACTCGCCTCATTCATAACTGGAATTCAAAGGCTCGTCACAAATGGTGCCGAAAGCTAACGTTTCGTAACAATAGTTATATTCAGTGATCAGTGCACTCGTGACAGAAGTTAATGTGCCACTACCACTGACGAAACACAGCAAAACACTCTGGTCAGTTCAACCTTATCTTTTACACAATATAAGTGAAGAACGGAATATATCCCTCTCTGGACAATTCCTTTCATCATGGAATCGTGGTCGGCAGAAATGGGGAAAGACTCCCTTCAGCCGCTCCCACAACAACCTGGGATTACATTTCAAATACAATACGTTACCTCCCCAAATCTGACACCCCACCTTTGGCCGTCAGCGCAGTGATTGTAGCAATTTCAATAATGTTACTTCACTATCTGTACATCATCATGACTTGGGCAATCTCATCGCTGTGCTCAAAGTCACATCAATCTTCAACTCCTTCGTCACCCCACAACCACCAAAGAAAGACCCTCCTGAAGACAACAAAAAGGAAAAGAAGACCACAAAACCATCTCCGTTGTTGACACTTTTACAAGAAGAATTGACACGCGAGCTCGACCACTTCAGAGATTCCATTTCACTCCAGATTCTTGAAGCCGAAAAAGAATCTCGCCAATTCTCTCAACATTGTTACGGACGGCTTACGAAATCCATAGATGAAATCAAAGCCGACATTCATGCCCAAGATGAAATCGTAGTGGGCGTCAACGACGAGCTCCGAGCATTCACTGCTTTCTGCAATGACAAGTTCAAACTTATTTCAACTGACATGCGACAAATTGAACATTCGTTCACTGGATTTGAAGACCACATTAGCGGTCAACGAATCAGTCGCCTATTCTTGGATTCTGTCACCAAAGCCGTACAAGAACGCCTTTCCACCTTTGCTATAAATTCAACAGCAATGTCAACACCACCATCACCACCTCAGCGGCTTCAAAACGTACAGCCAACATTCAGTTTGCAAAACGGAAGGTCTTATCAACAGCAACCTCCTTCTCCAGCACAAAAGCAACATCAAATATCATTCCAACAACAACCCGCAAACCCAGCTCCATCCAATATTCCATTACCAAAGTTTGACCCCAGTTTGAATACGCCTGAATTTTTTCTTGAAGAATTACATCATTACATGGAAAGCAAAGCAATTCCAGCTCAAGACAGGCTGTGTCATCTTACACAAATATTCAATCGTGACAAAGATGTCAATCTCTGGTGGCAAAGGACAAGACTGCAGATCACAACGTGGGAACAGTTTTGTGAGCATTTTTTAAAAATGTACGGCTGCTCAGATGACAGAAATACAGCCCTAGAGAAATTATTATGCAGACGACAGCAGAAGAACGAGCCGTTTCGCAAGTTTGCTCTTGAAATGGAACTACAGTATTTAAAATTACATCGTGATCATGATGTGAATGACTGCTTAACTATTGTAAATTTCGTTGCAGAGCGTTCCCTTCCAGTTTTACGCCCTAATTTGCTAGGGTGCAAGGCAAAGGATATTTATGGGCTCATTCAGTTTGCAACAAAGCTTGAACAACAGCCTCCCACATCCAATCCAGCTCAAGGTCAAGGCGATGCCCAAAAGAAAGAAGCTACCGGCCATACCCTCAACCCAACCGGCAACACGTGGATGCTACTCATCAGCCACGCCGCACGGATCAGCAGAAACAAAGTTCATACCAGCAACCTTGAACAAAAGCAAGCCTGCCGTCACTGTGGCCAAACGAATCATGCATCTGAGTCATGCAGAAGAAAACCACAAGTCAACAACATCCAGATAGATGCCGAGCAACATCCAGATAACGAGAGTCAAGAACATACATCATTACCATCCGTACCAGAAAGTGATGAGAACGACAACCAAGATGCAAATAGCCAATTTATGGGCTCATTCTCACTTTTAACATTAAGTCTGGAAATTCTAACTCCTTACCAGTCATCCCTATCAATCTTCCACAGAAGAAAGGAAAAGCCCAACAAACAACCAAGGCAGGGAAAATGCTTAATCGACACTGGTGCCTCGTCTCCGTGATAAGTGACACGTCCCTCTTCAATCCAAAGTCAATCAAACCTTGGACACGTGGACAAATTAAAATGGTCGACGGCAGCACAGCAAATCCTCAAGGACGAGTCAACTATGGCTTCAAACTTGGTCCAAAACGCTTCAACCACAATTTTGTTGTAATGCCTAACTGTGATTTCTCCATGCTGTTAGGTATGGACTTCTTGCAATAGTGGCATAGTCATGGACCTCCAACTTATGCAGTTTTGGTTCCGAGATGCCCCAAACATTCATTACACATTCGAGGTGATGGACATGAGAAGCAACAATATTAGAGCCCTCAACTCCTCAATGAATGGCAACAACAACAATTAAAAGCTCTACTGAAGCAGTACCCAAAGACAGTGGATTCCAAAACCTGGGACGAACCACGATTTTACAACATGAAATGACAATGACGACCCATGTACCGAAGCAACAGCGCGCTTATCCAGCATCTGACATCAAAAATGAAGCAATTGACAAAATTGTAAGTGAAATGCTTTCACAAGGTCTCATTTCTGAATCTAATTCCCCTTATAGCTCCCCTGTTCTCATCAGACCAAAGCCAAACGGGGACTGGAGGTTCGTTACAGACTTCCGGTACATAAATCAACATACAGTGACAGACAGTTTTCCCATGCGAAAAATCTCGGATGCGTTCAGAGGACTTTCCAAAGCCTGCTACCTTACAACTATCGACCTGGAAAAAGGGTTCTGGCAGGTACCCTCCGGAGAAAGACAAACAGTATACCGCCTTCGAACTCGGAGGGGCCTCTACCACTACAATGTCATGCCTCAAGGGTTGAAGAACTCCCCAGCAACATTTCAACGGCTGATGAACAAGGTTCTTGAAGGGCTGGATATATTTGTCTTTGTCTACCAAGATGACATTTTGATTTTTTCAACTACATTTGAAGATCACTTGAAACACATTGGGATCGTACTGACCTTCATTCAGAAGCCAACCTGACAGTTTCTTCAACAAAAATGTCATCTTTGTAGACAAAGACAAATATATCCCCTTCAAGAAACCTTGTTCATCAGCCGTTGAAATGTTGCTGGGAGTTCTTCAACCCTTGAGGCATGACATTGTAGTGGTAGAGGCCCCGCGAGTTCGGAAGGCGGTATACTGTTTGTCTTTCTCTCGGAGGGGTACCTGCCAGAACCCTTTTTCAAGGTCAATAGTTGTAAGGAAGCAGGCTTTGGAAAGTCCTCTGAACGCATCCGAGATTTTTCGCATGGGAAAACTGTCTGTCACTGTATGTTGATTATGTACCGGAATCTGTAACGAAACCTCCAGTCCCCGTTTGCTTTGGTCTGATGAGAACAGGGGAGCTATAAGGGGAATTAGATTCAGAAATGAGACCTTGTGAAAGCATTTCACTTACAATTTGTCAATTGCTTCATTTTTGATGTCAGATGCTGGATAAGCGCGCTGTTGCTTCGGTACATGGGTCGTCATTGTCATTTCATGTTGTAAAATCGTTGTTCGTCCCAGGGTTTTGGAATCCACGGTCTTTGGGTACTGCTTCAGTAGAGCTTTTAATTGTTGTTGTTGCCATTCATTGAGGAGTTGGAGGGCTCGAATATTGTTGCTTCTCATGTCCATCACCTCAAATGTGTAATGAATGTTTGGGGCATCTCGGAACCAAAACTGCATAAGTTGGAGGTCCATGACTATGCCACTATTGCGAAGAAAGTCCATACCTAACAGCATGGAGAAATCACAGTTAGGCATTACAACAAAATTGTGGTTGAATCGTTTTGGACCAAGTTTGAAGCCATAGTTGACTCGTCCTTGAGGGTTTGCCGTGCTGCCATCGACCATTTTAATTTGTCCACGTGTCCAAGGTTTGATTAACTTTGGATTGAAGAGGGACGTGTCACTTATCACAGAGACAGAGGCACCAGTGTCGATTAAGCATTTTCCCTGCCTCAGGTTGTTTGTTGGGTTTCCTTTCTTCTGTGGAAGATTGATAGGGATGACTGGAAGGGAGTTGGAATTTCCAGACTTAATGTTGAAAAGTGAGAATGAGCCCATAAATTGGCTATTTGCATCTTGGTTGTCGTTCTCATCACTTTCTGGTACGGATGGTAATGATGTATGTTCTTGACTCTCGTTATCTGGATGTTGCTCGGCATCTATCTGGATGTTGTTTACTTGTGGTTTTCTTCTGCATGACTCAGATGCATGATTCGTTTGGCCACAGTGACGGCAGGCTTGCTTCTTGTTCAAGGTTGCTGCTGATGAACTTGTTTCTGCTGATCCGTGCGGCGTGGCTGATGAGTAGCATCCACGTGTTGCCGGTTGGGTTGAGGGTATGGCCGGTAGCTTCTTTCTTTGGGCATCGCCTTTGACCTTGAGCTGGATTGGATGTGGGAGGCTGCTGTTCAAGCTTTGTTGCAAACTGAATCAGCCCATAAATGTCCTTTGCCTTGCACCCTAGTAAATGAGGGCGTAAACCTGGAAGGGAACGCTCTGAGATGAAGTTTACAATAGTTAAGCAGTCATTCACATCATGATCGCGATGCAATTTTAAGTATTGCAATTCCATTTCAAGGGCAAACTTGCGAAACGGCTCGTTCTTCTGCTGTCGTCTACATAATAGTTTCTCTAGGGCTGTATTTCTGTCATCTAGACAGCCGTACATTTTTAAAAAATGCTCACAAAACTGTTCCCACGTTGTAATCTGCAGTCTTGTCCTTTGCCACCAGAGGTTGACATCTTTGTCACGATTGAATATTTGTGTAAGATGACACAGTCTGTCTTGCGCTGGAATTGCTTTGCTTTCCATGTAGTGATGTAATTCTTCAAGAAAAAATTCAGGCGTGTTCAAACTTGGATCAAACTTTGGTAATGGAATATTAGATGGAACTGGGTTTGCGGGATGTTGTTGAAATGATATTTGATGTTGCTTTTGTGCTGGAGATGGAGGTTGCTGTTGATAAGACCTTCCGTCTTGCAAACTGAATGTTGGCTGTACGTTTTGAAGCCGCTGAGGTGGTGATGGTGGTGTTGACATTGCTGTTGAATTTATAGCAAAGGTGGAAAGGCGTTCTTGTACGGCTTTTGTCACAGATTCCAAAAATAGGCGACTGATTCGTTGACCGCTAATGTGGTCTTCAAATCCAGTGAACGAATGTTCAATTTGTCGCATGTCAGTTGAAATGAGCTTGAATTTGTCATTGCAGAAAGCGGTGAATGCTCGGAGCTCATCGTTGACGCCCACTACGATTTCATCTTGAGCATGAATGTCGGCTTTAATCTCATCTATGGAGTTCGTAAGCCGTCCGTAACAATGTTGAGAGAATTGACGAGATTCTTTTTCGGCTTCAAGAATCTGGAGCGAAATGGAGTCTCTGAAGTGGTCGAGCTCGCGTGTCAATTCTTCTTGTAAAAGCGTCAACAACGGAGACGGTTTTGTAGTTTTCTTGTCCTTTTTGTTGTCTTCAGGAGGGGCTTTCTTTATTGGTTGTGGGGTGATGAAGGAGTTGAAAATTGATGTGACCTTAGAGCACAGTGATGAGATTGCCCAGGTCATGATGATGTATAGATAGTGAAGTAACATTATTGAAATTGCTACAATCACTGCGCTGACGGCCAAAGGTGGGGTGTCAGATTTAGGGAGGTAACGTATTGTATTTGAAATGTAATCCCAGGTTGTTGTGGGAGCGGCTGAGGGGAGTCTTTCCCCATTTCTGCCGACCACGATTCCATGATGAAAGGAATTGTCCAGAGAGGAGGATATATTCCGTTCTTCACTTGTATTGTGTAAAAGATAAGGTTGAACTGACCAGAGTGTTTTGCTGGTGTTTCGTCAGTGGTAGTGGCACATAATCTTCTGTCACGAGTGCACTGATCACTGAATATAACTATTGTTACGAAACGTTAGCTTTCGGCACCATTTGTGACGAGCCTTTGAATTCTAGTTATGAATGAGGCGAGTCAAATGCTAGTTCTTATGCTTTCTTGGCATTATCTTTACAAAATATGATAAATCATAGGTTGGGAGAGACGCGAGTGTTAATTTAACACATAATTTTAGTTTTTATTAACGTAGATCAAGTTTCGAATTCAAGAAACAAATAATAATAAGTGACTACACTATGGGAAGACTGAAAGAGCCCAAACTTGTAGCACCGAATATGTATATATATATTTATGTGTGGAGAACTCTTGAACCTGCTCCACATGAGCCTCGTAACGACTGCTGCTTTGCTGTAGGTATCTCTATGTATTTATGGAAGGATGGAAGGTGCATGGTTGTAAGCTTCCATATGAGGAGGCTACCTAAGTACTACAAATATTTTTACTACGGTCTGGAAGAGCTATGAGTTTGGCATATTTATGCAAAAGTTGAGATGATGAACAAGATGCTTCAATTGAATTGGCTTTCCAATAACTGTTCTATCATACTCATTATTTGAACATGTATTCTTTGTTTTTTCGTAATAAATTTGAGTGATTTTGGATACACACAGAAACAGATTTGTTTACATAAATTTTATTACAACTTATCTTTTAATTAATATTCTACATTTATTGCATTGCTTGAGTTTCAGTAACTGGGAATTTTTGTTGCTTGCATTCCATCTCAGCCTAGATGTTTCTAATATTACTCCGATTTTCAGTACTCTCACCTTATTCAAATTTCTGCATAAATTCGTATAACATCATAGAATAATGATTCGTTTTAAATATTCTTTTAAATTTAATCTAAGTGTCATCTAAGAGACAATTTTTTCTTACACTGTAATCACTGCCAACTTTTCGTATAAATATGAAAATACTTAAGTTATCTATGCACATATAACCTATAATTATTAATTACTATTGATCATTCTACTTCTTATTTCATGATTTTTTTCTAATAAAATTTTGTTCGTTCAAAATTCTAAACCTTTGCTAAACACTCTCGTGGAGAGCTACTCTTGGGTCAAAAGTCTCTTGCGTTTACGTTCGTTTGATTTGGGCTCAATGGTGTTTGATCACTATCAGTTTTTTGGTAGACGCTGCATTTGTCTCGAGTTCAATACAATTTTGTGGTTCTTCATTCGTTTCCGCTGATTCCCGCTGTCGTTCCAAACTTTCTACTTGTCACAAGTTGAGCACAGTGTGTAAATTCCAACCAAGACGTTATGTTTTATATCAAGTTCTTTCTTATAATGTTCCAAATCCTTTTCCATATCCTATGCAGACTTTGTCAGCTCAGTAATCTTTTCCTGTAGTCCAATAACTTCCTTCTGATCTTTCTCAAGCTCCTGTTTTGTAATTTCTAATTCTGCTTCAGTTATTTAACTTTGAGCAAAACACTGCCAAGTTTCATTCTGTTCTTTCTCAAGCTTCTGTTTTGTATTATCTAATTCTGCCTCAGTTTCACTTAACTTTGAGGAAACACTACCAAGTTCCTTCTCAGCTTTATTTGCTCGCACAGTCATTTTTTTCAAGTTTAGTTTCTGCTATTTGCTTTTCTTTGGTTACTTTCGTTTAGTTTTTGAATTAATCCTTCATTTTCAGTGCGAAACACTTCATTTTTGGTATTCAAAACTGTGTTACTGTTTTGAAGCAAGGAAATATACGATTCATTCTCTTTCTTGATGAACCTGATGACATGTCAAAACAGCAATGTGGAACTACTTCAAGAAA
>LJIJ01005469.1:0-11797 GCA_001718145.1 Orchesella cincta
GTGTTTAAAATGTTTAAATTTACGTTTGCTTAAGGAAACAACAAAGCCAATGATAAAATTCAGTGCTTGACAGGGTTCTCAGTAATTTTATGAAGAATTGTATTTCCATTTTTGTCAGAGACAGTTAACATCGCCTCACATTCAATCAGACATTTTATCAACTCACAATTCACATTTTTCTGTAGAAGCGGAACCGCTCCATTAGAAGCTTTCTCATCAATCCAAGCATTGTTTTTTATAGATAGAAGCTTGATAATTTGAACTTTATCCTGAATAATTTCCTTATTTTCTGTTAGACTTTCAAAAACGCAAAAATGAAGTAAATATCGTAGATTATTCAGCCCAGTCTCATATTTTTCTCAATAGGAATTCACCAAATAGTAATAGCCACGTTGCACTACCACGTGCCAAAGGTGTGAGCAGCAAAACGAGTCGAATTTGGACAGAGTTTTTAATTAGTTAGATCCCTTTCGAAAACAAACGTTTTCATCAGAGCAACACATGAATATTTTGCTGAGATAACATCAGCGGACAAATATCCGAATCTCCTATTTCATCCAATTCCAAAAGGTCAAAGCATAAGACACTACAACAGGCACAAACTGATAGTCACAAACTGCCAGAGGCAATTAAAAACACGGGAAACTTGATCGTAATAACTGAATCTATGAGCATTGCAACACGATAGTTTTGGTTTTGATATCCATGACTTTCGGCTTGCAGTTTTGGTGAACCCATTAATGAAATAGGTGATTACTGGGTAGTTGAAGGTGTGTGATGTGCCAAGGTTCTGCTTTTCCAAATGGGGTAATTAGAAACTCCTTTCTTGTTTTGTTGCAAGTAGCTCATTTCAAGAAAGGAGATGATTTTCTCTGGAATTTTCATTTCCATTGCAAACCACGCCACAAAATACTCTGCAAATGTGCGATGAACAAATCTGATATTTTTGAATTGCTCGCTTCAAGGAATCCTAGAGTGCAAAGGTCATTAAACAAAACGTGGTTTTCAAATCCTGGAATTGGTGAGCTTGCTCCTGAATAGCAACTCCAACGCGTAATATGTATGAACATTTTTAATTGCTTCAACTTGACTTTTCCAATTTTCTAACCGCATTTTCATGTGCCTTTCATACATTTCAAAAATGGAATTGATTTGAGCAATTGGCTGGAATGTTTTATTCGACAAGGCTATCTTCGAACACCTAATTGCTTGATCTGTGTATGTTTCTGCTAGCAGCCTGCATTGAAGTGGAATTCCAGCAATTTCTCTCTCAAAATCAGTCATGTTTGAGCTGATTGCGTTCACACATGATATTGCAAATTGCTCGAGGTTGTCATTTACTGTGGTCCCTTTCATTTTCCAAAATTTTATGAGGAAATTTACCTGGTCTGAGATTGTAAATGGATTTATTATGCTCCCAAGCACGTGTAGAGTATTCTCAAGCTCTTCTCGCATGTGTGGACGTGTTGTTACAAAGATCTGTGCGATTTCAAGGTCATGATGGCTTTCAGAATTTGCTTCGCAGTTGCAACTTGATTGAGTAGCACCTCGTCAAACCCGTCGAACATCAGATGCAAGGTTCAAATTTCAAAATATGTTCTACAAATTTCTTTCCACATTCAAACTCAGAAGACTGCTCAGCAATCAAAGAAACTATTGATTCCAAGTTAATTTTTTGCTTGCTCAGCGCTTGAACAAACTCGTTCATGACCATGAACCGAATAAGCATGCTAGGCTCCTCCTTGCTTATCTGGTGAGCAAAATTTGCAAGCAAAACTGTCTTTCCCATTCCTGGTGAGTCGGGGATTACATTTATCCCATTTACTCTTGAGGATAACTCACTCTCAGCAAAGCAATCTTGAACTTCATCAACATACTTTTGAAGATTTTTCACTGATCCGGAAGACTGAACCCATTCGTAAATATCATTTTTGTATTTGATCAAATGAACAGGTGAGCTTGCTAATTTGCAAATGCTCTCAAAATCTCCTTCATATTCCAACAGTATGAAACGAACTGTGAGGGAAACAATCTGATTTCCAGACACGTCTGTATCTGCTCCTTCTACTAAACTTGTTAACCGATACTTTTCCATTCCCTCAAAAAACAAAAACGTCATTACAGGCTTGTTGAAATACACTGCTTTTCAATTTGCTTCTGCTCTGAAGAGTGCGTTGGATGTAATATTCCACTGGATCAGGCACCTGGTTCTTCACAAGCGCAGGGTGTTCCCTTTTACCAATTCGCTCAGAAATATCCCGTCAATGAGGTGATTAAGGTTGTTGCAACACTCCGAAACCTTAACCTTTCCCTTGAAAATCCACAGTTTATTTCCCATCTCAATTTTGAGATCTTCAGATAATTCATCCCAGGTGGTGGTATTTTTAATATGCTGTGGTTGGAAACAAACGATAGTTCCATCAGCGCGAGCTTGTTTGAGAATATAAAGAGCCCCAGATTGTTTTGTGTCCTAGCGCAGGCGTCTATCAAAGCGCTGTAACCTCCTTTTCGTGTTAAAAGCAGACTGTATAAAAGCTCGGATTCACAGTACTTTCCCCTGGAGTGCTGTACAGCATCCTATACAAATAAATATGTTTATAGCTTATGTTAATTTGAACAAAACTAAATTAGTACTTTTACAGTTGATTTTGAGTCGTATTTTATTAAATTACCAGTTGGGAAATGTCACTTGCACCCAATACATCATGTTCTTGCAGAACTGCACGGAACGAACTTTGACATTCCGTCAACCGTAGTAGATCGTATTTATTTTTCTGGATATGAGAAACCTGCCAATGCTCCATTTTTCAATTTTATTGCAAGTTTTTTTTAAAATTTGCTCCTTCTATATAATGATGAATAGATAGATACAAACATTATAATTACTGAATTACACAGAAAACACTTCTCTTATAAAATAAAATTTAGAACCACACATTTTGTTTGATAGCGTTTATTCCTGTTTATTGTTAAATCAACACTCAGTCTTATAAAAGTTTATTTATTAAATGTGTGTAGGAAAAGAATTAAAAGAACAGAGATAATCGCCTTACACATTCCAATCTTTGTACATATGCGAATGCATGTACATACTTATTTGCAATGCAGTGCATGCTGTGGTTGAAAACGTGGTTTCAGCACTTCTGTAGATGTAATGTTACATACCATAACACATTCATGATAACCCGGTTTGACCTTCATTTTCAACATAGTTTTTAAGTCTGACTAGTAATAGGCAGTTTCCAAAAGCAGCAACAGTTGAGCATTTCATCATCATCACTGCAACATAAACAAACAGCGAGTCCAGACTCTGTACTTCAGAGAAGCTTGTTCAGCTATTCATCTCTTCCTAATGTTCGGCTAGCATTTAATGAAGAAAATATATTCAATATGCAAGCCACTACTATTTAAGCTTTTCTTAATGGTGGACTAGTTTTCACTTTTATAGGTTTGTATGTTTTTTCTGAAGACCCACTGCTGCAATGTAGAACTGCTATTCTTTTCTTCTGTGTCTGTTCTGTGTTTTCTTGTGTCGCATTGAGCCCAACTGAAAACTGCTGTGAATGAACTAAAGGTTGATCGGTACATTTCGCATGCTTCCAGATTTTACAGAAATTTAAAAAACGGCATAATAAAGCTAAACACAATTTTTGGAACTGTTCTACGAACGTTTGCTGATTTTATTTTATTCATTAACCTAAATAATTGTGATTAGGATAATGGTCGGATTACAATTTATCCTTATTTAAACCTGAATTTGCTTTGAAAACTTTGTAATGAAAATTGGGGTAAACAATACTGTTAATTTTGTATTTCTTTTAGTTTACATTTTTTGTGAGTGAAAAGTTCACAGATTTTGTCAATCATGTTCATCATTTTGGACTAACATAATTAGTTGTAGTAGGCTAATAGTTTTTGCTTCCTTTCAGCCTGGTGACAGAATTATGTAGCTATAAAGTAACGAATATTGTTGGTGATGAAAATTTCAACTGTATCTGAAAGTTGCAACAATCAATTTACCAACATTTCATAACTGAATTAGATTAATCTACTTGTTTTGTATTTTTATTTAAACAATCGAATTTACAATAACATATTTTCGTGCTCGCATCAACAGACTTTAGAAATGAACCTGGCAGAATAAATACTGATATCCGTTCATCACCAACCTGCAAAGAGAGTGAAAAGTTAAAATAAATTAACAATCATACATTATAAAACTGTTTTCTTCTTAGCAGGTTGGTGATGAACGGATATCAGTATTTATTCTTGCCAAGGTTTCATTTCTAAAGTCTGTTGATGCGAGCACGAAAATATGTTATTGTAAATTCGATTGTTAAATAAAAAATACACAAAACAGTAGATTAATCTAATTCAGTTATGAAATGTTGTAAATTGTTTGTTGCAACTTTCAGATACAGTTGAATTTTCATCACCAACAATATTCGCTTACTTTATAGCTACATAATTCTGTCACCAGGCTGAAAAGGAAGCAAAAACTATTAGCCTACTAACAACTAATTATGTTAGTCCAAATGATGAACATGATTGACAAAATCTGTGAACTTTTCACTCACAAAAAAATGTAAACTAAAAGAAATACAAAATTACAGTATTGTTTACCCCAATTTTCATCACAAAAGTTTTCAAAGCAAATTCAGGTTTAAATAAATGGATAAATTGTAATCCGACCATTATCCTAATCACAATTATTTAGGTTAATGAATAAAATAAAATCAGCAAAACGTTCGTAGAACAGTTCCAAAAATTGTGTTTAGCTTTATTATGCCGTTTTTAAATTTCTGTAAAATCTGGAAGCATGCGAAATGTACCGATCAAGCTTTAGTTCATTCACAGCAGTTTTCAGTTGGGCTCAATGCGACACAAAAAACACAGAACAGACACGGAAGAAAAGAATAGCAGTTCTACATTGCAGCAGTGGGTCTTCAGAAAAAAACATACAAACCTATAAAAGTGAAAACCAGTCCACCATCTAAGAAAAGCTTAAATAGTAGTGGCTTGCAATATGAATATATTTTCTTCATTACATGCTAGCCGAACATTAGGAAGAGATGAATAGCTGAACAAGCTTCTCTGAAGTACAGAGTCTGGACTCGATTTTTGTTATGTTGCAGTGATGATGATGAAATGCTCAACTGTTGCTGCTTTTGGAAACTGCCTATTTACTAGTCAGACTTAAAACTATGTTGAAAATGAAGGTCAAACCGGGTTATCATGAATGTGTTATGGTATGTAACATTACATCTACAGAAGTGCTGAAACCACGTTTTCAACCACAGCATGCACTGCATTGCAAATAAGTATGTACATGCATTCGCTAATATGTACAAAGATTGGAATGTGTATGGCGATTATCTCTGTTCTTTTAATCTTTTCCTAGACACATTTAATAAATAAACGTTTATAAGACTGATTGTTGATTTAACAATAAACAGGAATAAACGCTATCAAACAAAATGTGTGGTTCTAAATTTTATTTTATAAGAGAAGTGTTTTCTGTGTAATCAGTAATTTATAATGTTTGTATCTATCTATCCATCATTATATAGAAGGAAGCAAATTTTTAAAAAACTTCCAATAAAATTGAAAAATGGAGCATTGGCAGGTTTCTCATATCCAGAAAAATAAATACGATCTACTACGGTTGACGGAATGTCAAAGTTCGTTCCGTGCAGTTCTGCAAGAAACATGGTGTATTGGGTGCAAGTGACATTTCCCAACTGGTAATTTAATAAAATACGACTCACAATCAACTGAAAAAGTACTAAATTTAGTTTTGTTCAAATTAACATAAGCTATAAACATATTTTTTGTTATAGGATGCTGTACAGCATCCAGGGGAAAGTACTGTGAATCCGAGCTTTTATACAGTCTGCTTTTAACACGAAAAGGAGGTTACAGCGCTTTAATAGACGCCTGCTATAAGACACAACAATCTGGGGCTCTTTATATTCTCAAACAAGCTCGCGCTGATGGAACTATCGTTTGTTTCCAACCACAGCATATTAAAAATACCACCACCTGGGATGAATTATCTGAAGATCTCAAATTGAGATGGGAAATAAACTGTGGATTTTCAAGGGAAAAAGGTTAAGGTTTCTGAGTGTTGCAACAACCTTAATCACCTCATTGACGGGATATTTCTGAGCGAATTGGTAAAAGGGAACACCCCTGCGCTTGTGAAGAACCAGGTGCCTGATCCGGTGAATATTACATCCAACGCACTCTTCAGAGCAGAAGCAAATTGAAAAGCAGTGTATTTCAACAAGCCTGTAATGACGTTTTTGTTTTTGAGGGAATGGAAAAGTATCGGTTAACAAGTTTAGTAGAAGGAGCAGATACAGACGTGTCTGGAAATCAGATTGTTTCCCTCACAGTTCGTTTCATACTGTTGGAATATGAAGGAGATTTTGAGAGCATTTGCAAATTAGCAAGCTCGCCTGTTCATTTGATCAAATACAAAAATGATATTTACGAATGGGTTCAGTCTTCCGGGATCAGTGAAAAATCTTCAAAAGTATGTTGATGATTTCAAGATTGCTTTGCTGAGAGTGAGTTATCCTCAAGAGTAAATGGGATAAATGTAATCCCCGACTCACCAGGAATGGGAAAGACAGTTTTGCTTGCAAATGTTGCTCATCAGATAAACAAGGAGAAGCCTAGCATGCTTATTCGGTTCATGGTCATGAACGAGTTGTTCAAAGCGCTGAGCAAGCAAAAATTAACTTGGAATCAATAGTTTCTTTGATTGCTGAGCAGTCTTCTGAGTTTGAATGTGGAAAGAAATTTGTAAACATATTTTTGACTTCTGAACCTTGCATCTGATGTTCGACGGGTTTGATGAGGTGCTACTCAATCAAGTTGCAACTGCGAAGCAAATTCTGAAAGCCATCATGACCTTGAAATCCGCACAGATCTTTGTAACAACACGTCCACACATGCGAGAAGAGCTTGAGAATACTCTACACGTGCTTGGGAGTATAATAAATCCATTTACAATCTCAGACCAGGTAAATTTCCTCATCAAATTTTGGAAAATGAAAGGGCCACAGTAAATGACAACCTCGAGCAATTTCAATATCATGTGTGAACGCAATCAGCTCAAACATGACTGATTTTGAGAGAGACATTGCTGGAATTCCACTTCAATGCAGGCTGCTAGCAGAAACATACACAGATCAAGCAATTAGGTGTTCGAAGATAGCCTTGTCGAATAAAACATTCCAGCCAATTGCTCAAATCAATTCCATTTTTGAAATGTATGAAAGGCACATGAAAATGCGGTTAGAAAATTGGAAAAGTCAAGTTGAAGCAATTAAAAATGTTCATACATATTACGCGTTGGAGTTGCTATGTCAGGAGCAAGCTCACCAATTCCAGGATTTGAAAACCACGTTTTGTTTTAATGACCTTTGCGCTCTAGGATTCCTTGAAGCGAGCAATTCAAAAAATATCAGATTTGTTCATCGCACATTTGCAGAGTATTTTGTGGCGTGGTTTGCAATGGAAATGAAAATTCCAGAGAAAATCATCTCCTTTCTTGTTAATGAGCTACTTGCAACAAAACCAAGAAAGGAGTTTCTAATTACCCCATTTGGAAAAGCAGACCTTGGCACATCACACACCTTCAACTACCCAGTAATCACCTATTTCATTAATGGGTTCACCAAACTGCAAGCCGAAAGTCATGGATATCAAAACCAAAACTATCGTGTTGCAATGCTCATAGATTCAGTTTATTACGATCAAGTTTCCCGTGTTTTAATTGCCTCTGCAGTTTGTGACTATCAGTTTGTGCCTGTTGTAGTGTCTTTATGCTTTGACCTTTTGGAATTGGATGAAATAGGAGATTCAGATATTTGTCCGCTGATGTTAATCTCAGCAAAATATTCATGCGTTGCTCTGATGAAAACGTTTGTTTTCGAAAGGGATCTAACTAATTTAAAAACTCTGTCCAAATTCGACTCGTTTCTGCTCACACCTTTGCACGTGGCAGTGCAACGTGGCTATTACTATTTGGTGGAATTCCTATTGAGAAAATATGAGACTGGGCTGAATAATCTACGATATTTACTTCATTTTTGCGTTTTTGAAAGTCTAACAGAAAATAAGGAAATTATTCAGGATAAAGTTCAAATTATCAAGCTTCTCTATAAAAACAATGCTTGGATTGATGAGAAAGTCCTAATGGAGCGGTTCCGCTTCTACAGAAAAATGTGAATTGTGAGTTGATAAAATGTCTGATTGAATGTGAGGCTGATGTTAACTGTCTTGACAAAAATGGAAATACAATTCTTCATAAAATTACTGAGAACCCTGTCACACCTGAATTTTATCATTGGCTTGTTGTTTCCTTAAGCAAACGTAAATTTAAACATTTTAAACACCCAAATAGCAACAAAGTTAGTCCACTTCATTGTGCTGTGATGAAAGTGGAGCTGTTGGCAGATACCTTAAAATATTTTAAGTTAAACCGTGCTGATTTCAATGCCGAGGATGAGTATGAGGAATCACCATTATTCTACGCCATTCGTGGTGGGAGGTCAGTTTCATTAATTTGTGCACTTATTGAACTTGGTGCTGATTACACGAAACGAACAAATACAACGAAACTGTGCTCCATTTGTGCAAAGCATGGTAAATACCAGGCAATGAAATATTTTGTGGAAACCTTACAAATGGATGTTAATTCTTGGAGCGTACGTCAAGAAACACCCTTGCATTTAGCGGCATTGAAACGCTCTGTGGATTACGTGTCAATGCAACAGCTTCTAATAATTGGTGGTGCTTGTGTGTACAACGAGGCTTCAGGATTCAGAAATACTCCTTTTAAAAAAGCATTGGTGGAAGGAAAGGGGCTCACTTTGAGCATAATCAAGTTGATGGATGAACACGGGCTGCCAATCACACCAAAAGAAGCTTCAGAAGCTCTAACAGACCTACTTTCCAACAGGAATATTTTGTCAAGTGAAATTTTGGAGTTTGCTCAAGTACTTCAGTTCTTGATTGGAAAGTAGGTCTGTTAGAGCTTCTTGAAGCTTCTTTTGAAGTGATGGCAGCCCGTGTTCATCCATCAACTTGATTATGTTCAAAGTGAGCCCTTTCCTTCCACCAATGCTTTTTTTTAAACGGGAGTAAATTCTGAATCCTGAGCCCTCGTGTACACAGAGCTACCAATTTTAGAAGCTGTTGCATTGACCCACGTATTAATCCACAGAGCGGTCTCAATGCCGCTAAATGCAAGTGGTGTTCTTGACGTATCGCGCTCCAAAATTAACATCCATTTGTAAGGTTTCCACAAAATATTTTCATTTGCCTGTATTTACCATGCTTTGCACAATATGGAGCACAGTTTCGTGTTGTATTTGTTCGTTTTCGTGTAATCAGCACCAAGTTCAGTCAGTTCATGAATAAATGAACTGACCTCCCCCACGAATGGACATAGATAATGGTGACTTCCTCATTTAATCATCCTCGGCATTGATAATCAGCACGGTTTAACTTAAAATTTTAAATATCCCAAACAGCTCACTTTTCATAGCACAATGAAGTGGCGCTAACTTTGTTGCCTATTTGGGTGGTTAAAATGTTTAAATTTACGTTTGCTTAAGGTAACACAAGCCAATGATAGAATTAGGTGTGACAGGATTCTCAGTTATTTTATGAAGAATGAGTTTCCATTTTTGTCAAGAACGTTAAACATCAGCCTCACATTCAATCAGACATTTTTTCAACTCACGTATTCACGTTTTTTGTAGAAGCGGAACCGCTCCATTAGGAGCTTTCTCATCAGTTGATGCACTGTTTTCTATAGCCCAGAAGCTTGATAATTTGAACTTTATCCTTATTAATGTTCCTTATTTTCTGTTAGACTTTCAAAAACGCAAAAATGAAGTAATATGTAGATTATTCAGCCCAGTCTCATATTTTCTCAATAGGAATTCCACCAAATAGTATAGCAGCGCTGCGCTGCCACGTGGAAAGCGTCAGTGAGCAGAAAACGAGTCGAATTTTGGACACAGAGTTTTTAAAGTTAGTTAGATCCCTTTCGAAACAAGACGTTTTCATCAGAGCAACGCATTGAATCATTTTGCTGAGATTATGAGCAGCGGACAAATATCTGAATCTCCTATTTCAGTCCAATTCCAAAAGATCAAAGCATAACGACACTACAAACAGGCACAACGATAGTCCACGAAACTGCAGGAAGCAATTAAAATACGGAAACTCCGTCAATAAACTGAATCTATGAGCATTGCAACACGATGGTTTTGGTTTTGATATCCATAACTTTCGGCTTGCAGTTTGGTGAACCCATTAATAAATAGTGATTACTGGGTAGTTGAAGGTGTGTGATTTGCAAGGTTTGCTTTTCCAAATGGGGTAGGGCGCCGAATTAGAAATCCATTTTCGTGGTTTTGTTGAAGTTAGCTCATTAGCAAGAAAGGAGATGATTTTCTCCGGAATTTCATTTCCATGCAAACCCACGCCAACAAAATACTCTGCAAATGTGCGATGAACAAATCTGGATATTTTTTTGAATTAGTCGCTTCAAGGAATCCTAGAGTGCAAAGTTCATTTAAACAAAACGTGGTTTTCCAATCCTGGAATTGCGTGGCTTCGCTCCGAAATAGCACACTCCAACGCGTAATATGTATGACATTTTAATTGCTTTCAACTTGACTGTTCCAATTTTCTACCGCATTTCATGTGCCTTCATACATTTCAAAAATGGATTGATTTGAGCAATTGGCTGGAATGTTTATCGACAAGGCTATCTTCGACACCCGAATTGCATTGATCCGTGTATGTTCTGCTAGTAGCCTGCATTTGAAGTGGAATTCCAGCACATGTCTCTCTCAAAATCAGTCATGTTTGAGCTGATTGCGTTCACACAGATATGAAAATTGCCCGAGGTTGTCATTTACTGTGGCCCCTTTCATTTTCCAAAATTTGATGAGGAAATTCACCTGGTCTGAGATTGTAAACGGATTTATTATACTTCCAAGCACGTGTAGAGTATTCTCAAGCTCTTCTCGCATGTGTGGACGTGTTGTTACAAAGATCTGGCGGACTTCAAGGTTCATGATGCTTTCAGAATTTGCTTCGCAGTGCAACTTTGATTGAGTAGCACCTCATCAAACCGTCGAACATCAAGATGCAAGGTCAGAAGTCAAAATATATTTGTACAATTTTCTTTCCACATTCAACTCAGAAGACTGCTCAGCAATCAAAGAAACTATTGATTCCAAGTTAATTTTTTGCTTGCTCAGCGTTTGGACAAATTCGTTCATGACCATAAAACCGAATAAGCATGAAAGGCTTCTCCTTTGCTTATCTGGTGAGCGACATTTGCAAGCAAAACTGTCTTTCCCATTCCTGGTGAGTCGGGATCACATTTATCCCATTACTCTTGAGGATAACTCACTCTCAACCAAAGCAATCTTGACACATCATCAACATGCTTTTGGAGATTTTCACTGACCCGAAGACTGAACCCATTCGAAATATCATTTTTGTATTTGATCAACATGAACAGGCGAGCTTGCTAATTTGCAAATGCTCTCAAAATCTTTCATATTCCAACAGTATGAAACGAACTGTGAGGGAAACATCTGATTTCCAGACACGTCTGTATCTGCTCCTTTACTAACTTTGTTAACCGATCTTTCCATCCCTCAAAAACAAAAACGTCATTATAGGTTGTTGAAACACACTGCTTTTCAATTTGCTTCTACTCTGAAGATGCGTTGGAATATTCCACCGGATCAGGCAT
>LJIJ01005470.1:0-11797 GCA_001718145.1 Orchesella cincta
ATACATGTTCGCTATCATTTAATATAGAAGGCGTTTGGCGTATGTTTTAAACAAACAAGATTACATTTAAGCTTTCGTTGCCCACCGACCGGACGTCAGCGGCTTTGTTATATTCAGCTTTGAAAGCTATGAGCGAACCCCGTATCTTAATTTGAGTGGGGTTTCGGAATTTCCAATACCCGGCAATACTTTCGATAGCACCGCAGTTCGTATGAACAAGCTGGCATACTCTTACGTGTGTTAGTTCATTGGAAGAAGAATTAAACCCGGTCACTCACCGGATGTTTGTTGAATTTCTAAATAGGATATTTTGAGTAATGAAAAACTATGTGTTGGGGATTTCTGATATTCTACATGTTGTTTCAGGTCGTCATTCTCGAGCTCACATCGTTTTGCTGATTTTCCAAACTTTGGAAGAATATTAGACTATTTGAAATAACCTTCTGCATTTTCTTATCGGAAACTCACTGTATTTCTTATACCTAATAATGTTGTAGTTCTCACGATTTTCAAGCAAAATCATTGGGTTTTATCCATTGATTTTTGAGTAGGTGAAATGTTGGGGGCTGTTGGCATGCTGGAGTATAAAGCTTTGAAACTAGTACTTTATATATTGAAACAGTGCATTTTTCAATGGGGGCGGTTCAATTTTTTTTGACTATGAAGAAATTATAAGAATAGTATATAATATCGAATGTTTAGCAGAAAAAGCAAAACTACCTTCCGAATTTTCGCTTTTAGAACCAACTAATTCTATGCTTATATAAAAATTAAGACAAGTAACTCTCAAACGCCAACTGTAGACGATTTTAACACCAAATTTATACCTTCTTATCTTACAAATAATACAATCAACAATACTTAAAGAAAGCGTACACTTGATATCATTTTCTTGGATTTTCATTGTAAGAACACAACATCTACAAAATTCTCCGATAAAAAAGCAACACTTATTATACTAATTTCTTACACAGTTTCTTACGAGAATTTCAAACCAGTGTGGAATGCAATAAAAATTTAGCACACCGACTTTTTACATGGTCAAAATTTCTGTACAGCTTACTTCCCTTATAGACACACAAGTTCAAATCTTGGTTCTAATATACTCACACCCCGTCCTTGGAACAAAATGAATCTTTCAATTCCTGGTTTCACTATTTTGCCAATCCTTCTTCTGTGGGCAAAACCTTCTTGCCAGTATTTTACTCTAAATTTTGGATCCAGCTTGGACACGTTTAAAGACTGTTCAGTACACATTATTCTAAATCATATTGAGGTAAGTAATCACAATATTCCAACAATACTAAACAGATCAAAAATGTTCTTTTCTAAATTAATCAGGAAGACAAGAGAGCTGTTATCGTAAAACAAATGGAATTTCCAGTAATTTTGTCCGTACTCCGTTATAAAAGCGAGAATCGAAGGCCAAAAGATTACATTATATGTAATGGTGTGCGATATGTACTTCAAAATCAACAAGGTTTTTTGTTCAAAGTTCCACCACCCCAAAAGTCGAAATGTTTTCGTTCAAATCTTCGTAAACAGTATGTTATTATACTGCTTTAAATTTAAGGTCTTTGCCTAAAAACATTTTCAACTCAATATATGACTACCGGTTTGGAATTTTGACAAGGATGAACTTGGGATAACTCATGAATCTGATATAAAGTTCTGCGCATATTTTATTCATGTGGAGCCGGACACATTTCCTGAAGTAGAGAAGACATACGCTGCAGGCATCCATTATTCAGTTATAAGACGTCTTAATCCTACAAAGCTAATATTTTGGGCTCAATATTTTAGTGAAAATCAAACCCTTGAAATAACACAAACAGCAGCATTACCCTGCACTGATATTAATAGTGGGAGCGCCAGAGGTTATGTAAAAAAGAAAACCGGTAAAAAAACTGAGAGTATACCTATTGCGTTGAACCAAAATTTAGCAATGTAAGGAAACTTGTACAATATAATGTACAACTGGAAGACCGTGAATCCATTGAACGCAAACGTTTACAGTGCTCAAAAGAGTTTGTTGGTGTTGATGCCAATTTCTATCCTGACATTTCCCACCAACAGTTACCTTCGTCAATGGAAAGAAGAGGGGTACGATGTTGAACCTATCATATTTGCCATAATGTATCCAACAATCAATTGTTTACGAAACTTTCGTTTTTTATAAAATAGACACCAATTTGAAGCATTTTTTAAACTTACGTATACACCTGACCCGACTCTCTTGTCAACGCGGTACGATACGATTGAGTTTATTACTTGTGCTCCGTTTCTACAAAAAGGACTACTGTCTTTGATGGGCTAATTAGTGCTTTTGATTTAGAGACCTGGCTGGTCCTTGCGTGTGGAATATTAGCAAGCATGATTATTTGGTTTCATATGAACAAAAATAGCACAGAGCAAAATATACAAGCGATGTTGCTGTTATTCAACATTCTCATTGGACAATCGACATCTTTTATCACAAAGGTTCGATGGATAACAGGAGCGTGGATTCTAGCAGGATTGTTTCTCATCAATAATTACCAAGGGAACAATATTGAGACACTTACAGCTCCACTCCCATCTAAAAACCTGGAGACTTTTGAGAAGTTTTTGAGAAAAATCTAACTGTGTTTTCTCTCCCAATATATGATAGCGCCTTTTTACAACGAGAACTATTGGGAAGAGACTCCCCCTGATATGAAATTTCTGCTTTCGGTGCTCTGGAATCCTACTTTAGTGACATTAACAAAATTATACACAAGAAAACAGGTAAATCAATCCAGTAAAGAAGCAGAAAGCGCTCTTCAAAAGTTTGTGAAAACTCCGAACAATAGAGATGAGTGGGAACTCATGCTGCCTTTTGAATACTATATTGAAAGGATCTCGAAATGTGGGATGGACGTGTTTATAGACAGTCGAGCGTTTGTGAACAAATTGCGGTTTGGGTTGAGAATTAAGCAAATTAAGGATGACCAAATTGCAACTAGTAAAATATCTTACACGTCTCGTTTTCAATTTTTGATGATGAGAAACCTAAACACACCACCTAAGATATTTATTAAAAGGTATATGCATTTGATACAATCTGGGTTGATACACTTGTGGAAAGAATGGAAGTTTCGAATAGATATGTGGAATGATACTGTGTTGTCTGCACAAGCCGAGTCGTTTTATCTGCAAAGGCTCTAGCAATTGAAGACAATATGTCGTGGTGTTCTACCTTCACTTCTCCCTTCTAGTTGTAACCGTCCTCATATTTTTCGTTGAATGCCGAATTAATATAATTTGTCAATTGGTGCGGTTGTGGCTGTCGATTATTATGACATTTAAAAGATCATTACGGATCTGCTGTTGTCGAAATAAGACTAAAGTAAAATCTTTAATTAGAACTAGGCGTTAAATTCATTAAATCACAAATATGAAATATAGAAAATATATACAACCTTCTCTCAATCTTTCCAAACACCTTTTACGCTACCTCATTGCAGTTACCAATGAACTGAATGTTCTATAAAACATTCATTTCTACATTTTTATTTTTTCAAACCGAAAATTTTAATTTAATTACATTTTTAAAAAATTAATTCAATACTTGGACACATGCATAGTATTATGTTTCTGTTATTAAGTAATTAAAAAGTTAGTAGAAATTAAGTTCGTAAAAAATCGGTGTGAAAAAATAGCATCTGTGTAAACCCAAATCTAAAAGTTGAAATAACGGGCGTGGGCTAAGCGTAGAAGCTTTCCAGAAAATTTGTTGCTTACTATTAAACTTACAGTTTCCAAATTGTAATGTGTGTGAATTAAATGTGTCAAATTGTTGGGTATTAAAAAGCAGAAATGATCTCTTACAATAATTAGAAGACAAAATAGATGAATTTCATACAAAAATCAAATAGAAAACGCAGGCTGGGCATTTAGTTAACCAAAAGACATCTTAATTGGCTTGAATTATAGTAACTACAAATTGGCTCGGTGTTTCGTACGTTTTGTTGCTTAATGTAACTCCCAAGTGATTAAACAGTCACGCAAGTTGGCGCATTTTCTTTGTATGATTTTTATCTGAATTTCCTGCGTGAATCTACCATTTCCTTACAAGTAGTTCCATGAAGTTTCCTTATACGATTTGAAATTCCTATTCCATATTAATTACTGAAACTAAAAATGATTGTTAATCTCAGTTTTACTCATGTGTATTTCGGCTCTTGGCAGTGCTGCGAAGTGAAAGTAAAGTTCAATGGATATGGAAAGTTTGTCTTTAAAACTAGCTTCTAATTTGTTCTTATGAAGAATCATAATTTATTATGAATGCATCATGAAACTAAGCTGACGATATTCAAAACGGAATATTTATTTATATTTAAATTTTTTTCAAGCTCGAACAATTAAGAGCAAGCAATTATGCCTTAAAATGAGGTATTAAAAACGTCAGCTCCTGAATCAAAAGTATTAATCAACTAGATTTTATTTGACAGTTACCCAAATCTAGTGTTACAACCATGTTTTATTTAGAGTGTTTAGATTTCTTGCAGTTTTATATTTTAAATAGACATGATTAAAATAGTAAAGTATGTAAAAGAGTACGAGCATTCATTATAGTATCTATTCCCGAGCAGCCCCATAGATTGTGGAGAGTAGAGCTAGAGTTGTAGTCGTAGCACAAGTCCCACCTCCCCTCTTTTGAGAGATCCCTTCTGAATCCAGATAATAGACTGCTTCGTCGACCAACGCATCGTCTCCTTCCGGAGTGTGGTCATGAATCCCTTCCAAAATGAATCGATCTACGGTTCGCTTGTTAATCAGGTTTTGGAGTGTGGCGTAGTCAATATTTGGCCTGTTCTCCTCCTCTACGGTAATCTGATCTTCACGCCGAAAATTTTCCGATGCCCGGTTGTGGTCCACCATTCCAAACGCGGGGATTTTGATGAACTCGTCAAACTGTCGCTTGGAAATGTAGAGGCGCTGCTCATAAACGGACCAGATCACGTAGCCAAAGCAAGGCGGCCAAGAAACTTCCGCGATAAGTGTAGAACTTGGATTTGGTCTTGGGAATGAAGTCAATGAAACGGAAGACGGGGTCCACTGAGACGTACCCACGAGGCTCATCTTGTTCAGGATGGTCTTCACGCTCTTTCCGGAAATGGTAGACGGCCTGGGTGAATGGCTCAAAGAGATAGGGGTCCTGGAGAGTGCCCTCCTCCTCAATCTTCCGAATCACATCCTCTTCCGTTTCCTAAACAAATATTTATCTATAAAAATGTGAAATGGTTTGGACTGCTCTTGCATTTAATAAAAACTAGCTAACCAACGCATCCACAAGGACAGACAGGATGATAACCAGCTTCTCTCTGAATTGGAAGAGTCGGTTTTGGACGCGAGCCAGAACATGCCAATATTTGATCGGATCCGCTGAGCCAGCAATTGTGAAAATCATCTGAAGCTCCATTTGTTCACTATTAAATCAGAAAAACATGAGAAACCCAACTGGAAAATAAATCCTACACGTTTTTAAATACCTACCCTTTTGAATCCAGGCGGTGCTCCGATCCCTGGGATTTCCAGTCTCGTGCAATGCGAATGAGCATGGTTGTTTGAAAGGTGAGATGTCCCCCTTTCACCGCACCCCCAGTCAGTTTCACCGACGACTCATCCAACCCTCTCTCCATCCACAATTCCCACCGAAACTAGGAAAAAATTGACTTAGCTTTATATTCATAATTAAATGGTGGAATATACTTCGTTTTTAACTAACGCAGTGTAGATCCATCGGGTGGAAAAGAAATGAAGAATCTATTGAGTCGATAAGCCGCATCCCCAAACTTGTAGCTGGTCAGCGTGCTCTTCCTTCCTTGGTTTGTGTGGATGTTAATCGGCTAGAAAAAGAAACTTCAATAAAATTACACATTAAATGAATTTACATGTTAATTTTGAAAGGAGCGCTTACGGAAGGTTCATTGTGTTTGCAAATGGGAAATTGGACAGGGGTCAACGGCAGCGTGTATCTCTGCCTCGACTCCTTCCTTAGAAAGTAGGTATCATAGAGATATCGGAGCGTTGTCGTGCGACGACATAGGTCGTGATCTCGTTGTCTCATTTAATGTAGCATTGATAGATCAATGCACCTTTTCCTGGCGTTATCGAGAACCCTCTTGACATCAGCCCTCCCATCCCTCCTGGTCGTCACCTGCTTGACAATCGCCTTGGTGCAGTTGAGCTGACTAATGACTGCCTCCACGTAGCCTCGGTAGACTCGCCGAATAACATCGTACGGATAATAGAGAGAGTGAAGACCCAACTCCCTCCAAGGGTCCTTCTTCAGATCAATGACGTATCTCGTCGTGTCAGCAAAGAGATAGTGGGAGAGGAACTCTTCGTAAACCTTGTAATGTGGGATATCTTCAACTGTTTTGTATTTCGGGGTTTCAATATATTTTCCGTTACTCCAATCAAAAATGACAAGCTGCGCCGTCGTGTCTTTTAAAAAGTTGTTGAGCGCGTCAATCAGCTTCTGAATGATTTGGGCGTCCGGCGTTACTTTGAAGGATTCGTCCAAAACTCCCTTATATTTGTAGTAGTCCACGTCCTGTGCGGTCAGCAGTGGGATGAGGAAGCGGGTGTAGGCAGAGTAGCCGCTGTCCTTCGTCCAGCGATAGTCCAGCGGCGCCTCAATCTGCTGAAAATGTTCTGCTAACTCTCCAAGACCGGGGTAGGCTTGAGCAATGTCCGCAGCTGCTTCAATATCTTGGAGTTTGGCGTTGGAGAGGGTTGGGGTGTAGAATTTACGGATGTCGAGTCGATGCCACTCCGTAGGACCTTGGCCACCTCCAAACGACCATCCGGGTTGACGTTGGTTTAGTGTCCAGATTGTTGTAACTGTAGCGGTACGGACTGAACTGTTCTGATGCGTAGGGATCTGCTCCTCCGAATCCGGTTGCATCATAAGTGTCTTCGTCACCTAATTGATAAACATATTTATTAAACTACAGACCTTAACATTGTTTCTTTATTTAAATATTTGGGACTAACTGAGTGCCTGAAAGCGGAAGCTCATGCTTCCCGTCCAGTTGATCCAGGGATTGGAGACACTTTCCAGAATGGGTAGCTCCCGTCGGTCATACGTGTTATTGATGGGCTTCCGAGTTGGTGGGTTGAACGAACTGTCAAGAGAAGATGGACCTGGTCGTTGTTGTTGGGCATAGTAACGCAAGCACCAAACGAAATTACTGAGCAGGTTTGCTGGCCGAACAGCATAGTCTTGACAAATCTTCAAAAGTTTGGGGATTGGTTTAGTGAGAAGAACATGTCGCTCAGAGCTAATTTTGTAAAGTTGTATTTCTAGAGGAGAAAATATAAGAAATTCATACATAAAATTACCAAATAAAATTGAGTGGTTTGCATTTATACGAAACTCACGTATCTGTCAGCTGTCGCCCGCTTCTTTCTTGACTTGGGTCCCGGTCCTGAGTCCTCCTTCCGTTCATTCCCCACTTGGCTTGGGTCATGTCGTTTGCTCCCTCCTTGACATGCTCCTCCTTCATCGAGGTCGCCTCCGCTTCCAACTCATCCATCTTATCCCGGAGATCATCCGCGTTGACGCTGCTCCGCCAAGACAGTTCCAGTATCAGTCAGCTCCAGGTGCGCTTGAGCCGGGCATCGGATCATGTCCAGCTGCTCCCGAATCTCACGTTTAGTCTCCTCATCAGATGATTCCGGAACTCCTCCAGAGTTACCGAACCAAAATGGGGAGCCCTTCACCTGCACTTGGCACTGTGCAAGGAGAAGAGGCAGTAAAATACCGTAAAATCTCATTTTTATAGCGTTAAAATTACTTTCCGTTGAAAAGGAGGAATTTTTCTAATTTTTGTAGGGAACGGGATTCAAGCCAAAAGCACTTTCAAAAGGAGGAAAAAGAAGCGTAGGAAGGAAAAGGTGTTGTTGCATGGTGATGCTGAAAACCTCAAGCTAGCCTGATGTCAATGTCAAGGAAGGCCGGATTTGGTTTTCCCACCAAGCAGTGCTTTATGGGAATGATTTTCTTGCCGCAAGGCTTCAATGGAACTCAAAAATTTCGGGTCACTATTTATAGTTCAGGCCAAGTTTTTTGTTGGATTTGATCTCAATATCTTACGTAAAATTGATCGTTTGTACGCTATCACGTACGATACAAATTTATGAATGCATACAATACTAAAATGTTTTATTTGACAGGACCAGCCATACGACTGCATTATTCATAAAATATCAAAATAAGAAGCAATAAGTTAGTGGAAAATTAAACTAATTAAAGATTATCATTTACGATTGTTTATAATTCTGCTGAATTATTTGTTGCAATAATTTTCATAATAGTTTTCATAAGCTAAATGCACGCACATGCTTTGTTCACTTCGGCAGTCCAGTTTAAGTTTGGATGGCGGGAAATATCCTTCTCGAAGAAACTTTTTTCCCAACCAGATCAACACAAGTGTGTTTGATTCAGCTCAGTTTTGTCGAAGTCAAGTTGTGTTGAATTTCTGAGAACGCATTTGAAATTTTTTTGATACAAGCCTTGTTTTTGTTAAAAAACTGTTCCATTCAAGCCGTAAGTTTATATCCTTAACATTACGTTAAATGAGAGGCTAATGTTTCTATATATTCCTTATTCTAATCGTTTCTTATTTTTAACTCAGAATCTGGATTTTGCGATGGCGTCAACGGGGTCGATGACCACTGAAGAACAGGGAATGACTCCCACCAAGCTTCTGGAGTTAAAGAGCGCATTCCTCAGTCTCATTAAAAGCATTGAGAGATTAAGGCAAAGCATGCTCTGGAACCCCTCAAACGGAACAAGAAAGAGAAATGCTGGAGGCCTTGAAGCTTCAGGTGGAGAAATCGAAGAATGATTTGTATCAGATGGTCTCTCAGATGGAGCAATCAATCCTTGAGGAAGAAAAGTGGATGCTGGAAGCAGAGACAGAATTTACGCAGGAACAGATCGCCAAGAAGGCACGAGAGTGTTCAACAAAGTGGAGGAGATTGAACAGAAGTATGCGCTGATTCCGCCTCAAACTCTAGAAGAGGTTCAAGAATTGGTGGGAATGCGAGCGATGGAGCATGAGATGGAGGAGACGATGAGAAGAATGGCTGAAGTAAACATCCGGAGGCCTGCATTGCTGCTTAAATGAGGAAAGAAAAACTCGGGATCTGTTGGGCATGATTCGGAGATGTTGGACACGATTCGGTTCAAGGAAGGAGGAGAATGGAATTGAAATGTGAACATGATGAGCTGGTCGACGGAGGGAACCTGTCAAGAATGAGGAGGACGAGGATGGGATCCAGGAGTAACTGAGCTAGTTGTCCTCGTCAGTTAATTTACTTCATAAGTCATTGATGAATACGTTATATTCAGAATATTTGTCCAATCAATAAACTTTGGTGTTTAGAAAGAATAAACTTTAATGTTCCTGACTAGATAGTTGTATGAGCTGTGTTTTACTTTATTTTCAAATCATAATTCGAACAGGATTCGATGTTGTCATTGTCATGGGTTCCCACATTTTATATTGTTGTAGTTGGTTGGTTTTATTAATTATGAGAAGAACAGCTGATTTGGAATTACCCATGCCCCTCATACTCATTACCAATTTCAGGGCGAAACCAAATGTGAATATTAGTCTATCTTGTTTTGATTCAAACTTATTGTCAATTTTAAATCAACGTCAATTGTTAGTTAAATTCTAAAATATCCATGTCGGGAATTGAAGAAATGGGTGATTCTGAAGATGGGAGGATGTTGGATGGACAGTCACCTGGACCTGGTTCGGAATCCACACCACCAAATGCGTAATCAGCTGATAAGCATGGAGAAAGTTATGATGTTGTGGATTTATGCTTCTGGAGTTTAATTTATGCATTTGTCAATTCACAGGAGCAATTTGCCTGTGGGCGTCGTGCCAATGGACCAGGATGAGGAGAAGTCGCTCCCCCTCAGGTTGCGAATCGAATTTGTGGTGGGGAGATCATTCAGCGAGATTTGCGAAACAAACTATGACGTTCTGAGTCCGTCCCTGCATGTAGAGAAAAATCATGTATCATTTACATGAAAATTTCATTTCATGTCATTTCATGTAGGCCACATGAATTGGGATTCCAACACATGATACATGAAATGAAAATGAATTTTCCACATGAACATGAACAGGAAATGAAATGATATACATGAATTACTTGATCATGTAAAAATTTGCTAACAAGCTGGTTATTAATTATAGCTACGATTTATAAAATTCATTTTAAGCATAAAATTAACATAAAATAAGTCATATTTTTCTATCTGCTACAAATTATGATTCATTGTCCTCTGCAATATGAATACCCAAAAATAGCTCAATTTGCTGCAAAATCAAACCAAAAAATGCAGAAATCTCCTTTATAACTAAAAATTTATATTTGTAAGCTAATACAAAACAGACATGAGTGTGGGTCAGTGGGAGAACGATTGATCACTTAACCTGTTCACTAACCGAGCCAAAGGGAAAACTAAACTCAATTGAACATATGGGTGGTTTGTTCTCAGCCTGAGCTACGGTTAATGGTGATCTTTAACTGAAATGTTTCAAATAAAGTATGTTTCAAGAAAAATCAAGTTTTTACAATACGCTAAAGGTTGAACATTTGTGTCAAATTATTTGCTTAAAAGACTCTTAGAGGTTTAGATTTTTATTTTTACCATGTAAATTGACTGAATTCAACAGACAAAGCTAGCCGAGTGGAAATAAAAAGAAGAAGGGCAAGGAATATATATATAAATACCTAAATGTCAATCAAACCCACATAACACAAATTCTTGGAGAATATGTAACAGGATGGAAATTCGAATAGTGGCCGAAATTTTTATACCGTATATTCAAGTTTCAAATATAATAGGAAGCCTAATCGGGACAAAAAATCTAAATTAATGACATCAAAACCTCATCATGAACAAAATGACAAAGACGAATATCCATACGGGAAATTTGAGATAACAAATGGATTCTATGAAAATTTTTTTTAAGTTTACAAATTTTACCGAAGCTGTTTCGTATACTAGTAAAGAACATTTCCACGGTAACGTTGTGCAACGTAAACGAAAATTGAATACAGGAGAAATTTGAAAAAATGGTACTAAAATTTTTAATTTTTTATTGCGTTTAGTATCATTTCAAGTAAAGTCTTAAAGTGAAAAAGGATGGTTCAACTTCGCCAGAATGCTACTTCGGCATGACTGAAAGCACGCAGGTCTACATCGCGGGCTAGTAATCAACCCTCACTAGCGCCAGACACCTTCCAATTTTTAATTTTGACACGTGGAATGATTATAAAACCCATTATACGATACCAAAATTATTTAACTACGAAACCTCACCGATCAGCTCATCCACTTGTGAACAGTTATTAGCATTTGGAAATTTACTGGTTCCGTCTATGTTTATTGGGCGCCATTTTTTATAATGAAGTTTTTTCAACAGTTTCTGCAAAAGTTGCAGAGCTATAAAGTTGCGTTAATAATGCTGCGATACCAATTTGATCACTCTGAACATTTTTTTAAAAAAACTGCGTCTATAAATTCTTGATTTTTAAGTGCTTAAAAAGTCCATTTTTTACCCATTCTGAAATGGTTTGTAGAGTATCAGAACATTAAAAAAGTAATGAAATGTTAAACAAATAAAGGATTGTTTATCTTTTAAATAAAATATTGATGTCTCGGTAACACGTGTTAACAAATACCCAACTAGTTTTCCCTTCATACGGCCCAATACATTTCCTAATTATCTCTCCTTTT
>LJIJ01005471.1:0-11797 GCA_001718145.1 Orchesella cincta
TGATCTTTTAATAAAATTTAACTTCAAAAGGGTGCTAAAAAGACATTAAAGATGATTAAATTTACCGGAAAACATATTATTTCATCCCTTTCAAATCGTGTCATAAACATATCAACTGGCCTAATTCTTTCAAATTAGTTTTTTTTAAACTAGGTCTGAACCTCTTACTCTCCTTTTATTCCCAAAGTTGAGTCCAGTAAATTCACAAGCTGCAACATTCATAGCTTTCAAACGTTAAATTCTAAATTCACATTTATAAGTCAAAATGCTCGTTAAAAATATTGACTTTGTTTTCAAGCTAATGAAATCAGCTTCTTACTTGCGAGCTATAACCGTTTCTGTAAATGACTCCGGAATTTATTTCCTCTGCCACCCAAAGATTTAAGGAAAGTAACACGGCTATGCTATCTGTAC
This sequence comes from Orchesella cincta, assembly GCA_001718145.1. Classification (NCBI taxonomy): domain Eukaryota; kingdom Metazoa; phylum Arthropoda; class Collembola; order Entomobryomorpha; family Orchesellidae; genus Orchesella; species Orchesella cincta. The sequence goes on from LJIJ01005471.1 coordinate 415, forward strand.
ATAGGGCTAAGCATTACTATAATGTCGCAGATAGTTTATACAGTGCTAACATCAACTTTAAAATCCGATCCCATAACAAAAATTACAACTGCGTTCAGCTTTATTGTACCTTTTTTTCTTTTTGGTTATCTCCAAACGTCTTGGAAATACCCATCTGAGCTTGCTTTATGCATTAACGGCAACCTCCAATTTCACTCAAAATATCAAGAAGGTAAAAAGGTAAGTACAATTTTTAAATTTTTTTAACTTAAATTAATCAATTTTCTAGAAATGAATTTCCGAGAAATACAAAAATCAGCGATTGAGAAACTGAATATGATATTCGCTAAGGTTATGCATCTTACCGCAATTTTCCTTCCAATCGTATTTCTATATGGCCTTCACTGGCAACCCCCTGCAAACCATCCCTTGCTGATATTGGTTTCTGAATGCTCCTGCAAAGTAGAATTTTCACTTCAAGATTTGCCTCTCTGGGCGCTCAACGTTTTACAAAACTAGGTGTTCTTGCTGTCAACGTATGCTTGGACGTTTACCCTTTTATATGTGCATTTTTGTCATTATCACGGTACAAATTCTTTGCACCTTAAGTTTAAGAGGGTATTTGAATGTTTTTTTAAAGAGCGCAAAGTGTCATCAAAAAGGCAAAAGCTTCTGAGTTTCTGACAGGAGATGCTTTAATATACCGAAATATTCAAATGCTTGCCCTACTCGCGATAACCTGTTAAACAAGACGTAGTTGGGTTTACATTAACAGGAATTTCAATTTTCACTCTTGGATTAGCTGGTATTTTGCGATTGAATGGAAACTATGTCAACATTCCGGCTTTAGGATTCTGCGGAGTTTTGCTTATAAACGGATCTTTTGCATTATTGTTCTTTTGGTGGAATGGTTAAGGTTTACACGAGTCTGTGAAGGTTTTGAAATTTTAGGAAAAAAAGCTGAACAGGACTAACATAAACATCGAAAATATTTGCTTCGGTTTTATAAGTCATGCAAACCTATCAGAATTAATTTAGGCTCAAACAATTTTTTGGATAGTCTCACGCCATTAAAATGCATTGACTTTTCGGTAGATCTTACTGTACAGTTCTTGCTTGTCAGCAAGTAGCCTTGTTGTTGACAAAAGGGGATAATTTTAGACATATTTGTTGCATATATTTTATATTTAGTGCATGATTAAAAATATTAGCACCATATAGATGAGTGTTCAAATGAGGTCAATTGCGAATCGTCCAATAACCCTTTTTTAAACTGCTAGTATATACAATAAAACATTACATAGGAATAAATTGGAAGTTCACTCATCCCTTTATTTAAAAACATTATAACTTCGTCGAGCCTTTTGATATCTAAAAACTTCGTGTTTACTTCACAAAAAATCTAAAAACCCATACATCATGTTCTTTCACAGAATTAGACCAATTACCTAACGGAACTAGACAATAACGATGCAGACAAAGTTCAGGTCTTTTGGTCGGGAAATAGGCGTTTGAAATCGTGGTCCCTCCTTTCAACATTCCAGGTCACTGCAGGTAAATAGTCCCAACTTATCCAGCCTAAATCTGATCGATTTCTACACACTTTCACTGGTGTTTTCCTTAGGAAAAAAAATCGTTTTATTGTGAGACCTAGAGTTTAAGGAGTGTGGAAAGGGTTGTACTTACTGATCGGGATTTTCATATTTTTGTTCACAGCAACATTAAAAAGGTTCAAATGATGAGAACCTCTAGACTACCCCGTAACCAATGTTTTCCCAGTTCAATCTAAGTTTTACCGACAGTAGTCAGCATTTCAAAAAAGTGCGCCCGTCCAGTGGATAGTGGAAATTTCCATCGGAGAAACGGAAATTTTCCACCAAACTGAGGGTGGACAGAACGGACGGACTGGACGAAAGTGGACAAAAGGGAATATACATGCTATTTTGCAACAAAAATAAATATAACTCCAGCAATGTATTTTTGCTACAGTGAGTTAAAGGATGCGAAATGTACATGTTGTATTATGTTCCTTAACAACATACATCCAAATGTACATGCATCCTACTACGTAGGTTATGCAAACGCTTGACAGCAGAAAAGCTTTGGTCATCCATATCGACCCTTAGACTTCATTTTTCGAAGTCGCCTCTTGAGAAAGAAAGTCGAGACTATATGTCAGGATGTGTGCTTTAATTCGAAAACGCCAATCGGACAGCTAGTTTCGGTACCACAACGAAAATAATGACGGGCATAAGGAATACAAGGGAAAATAAATCCCACAAAAAAAGGCATTAGACTTCGTTGCACGGAAAAACTTATTGAAACAATATTAAAGAGCGCACTGTTAGGATCTCAAAACTGATTTTAAAAGTAAAATCCGACTTGTAGTTTTCAAACTATGACTTTGGTTATCTGAAGAAATTGTAACATCAATTCAATCGCCATTACTACATGCACAATTGAGGTAGCATTGATATTAGGCAACCAACGACGTCATTTTTTGCTTGCTGATTCGTACTACGTTTCAAGCGCCGACTTTTTGTTGGTTTTTCGGAGTCAGAATAATTACTGGGCTTTAATTTTGATGATTATCTACTTTCAAGCATTTTAGTTTCAGGTGCTGATTGTGTATTTAGCGCTTCGAGCGTTGTGTTATTTGTTTTCTACGCCAATCACTGTGCTGTGCTACCTTTGCATTGATGATTTTGGCGAGCGACAGCCTTTAAAAAATCTAAAATAAAAGAATCGGGCTAACACGAGCCCCAGGTTTGCCTACAGTGAGTACTTAGGTAGTGCCCTTCAAAGTTAAAAATAAAGGTTTAATGTATAATTTATTTCAAAAAATTATCAGGATAGATTTAGTTCACTCACTGTGGCGCGCAGTACATTTATCAGTACAAGTTCTAAGTACATAATTTGCACTTATATAAAATATATATTCGTCACAAGTGTTACGCTTAACAAGAACAAGTTGAGAAGTGTTGGGACTTGGCTGTGGCTAAATCTATTATCAATACTATCAACTATTAGCGTTGTTAAAAAAGCTGAATTGCTTAAACTAACTTTTTTCCAAACATTATTAATCAATTAAAACTATATAATTAAGTTTCAATTAGTTACTTGTATCGCTGCGCGACTGTTACTCACTGTAGGCAAAACCTGGGGCTCGTGTAAGCCCGATTCTTTTTATTTAATCATCTTATAACGAGAACCAAATAACCCGGGCAATGTGCTTAGGAGGTGTAACGAGCAAAACTGTTTGATTTCTTAGCTCCAACATTTAGTAGAGAAGTGAAACAGTTCAAATCAATTAGCAGTACGAGCAACCAGTAAGATATAATGCTCTACTGTTTGTAACTTTGAGTAGTTTGAGTTAAAAGTAGATCAAGGAAATAATTGCAAGTAACTAATAATGTGAGTGTCTTTATGGTACTAAAGACACTCACATTAAAATATATGCGTGATAAAACTTAACTATGGAAAATGACTGTGCCTTCCAAATTATTTTAAAATAATACCTTTTCAACATTAATCTCATGAATCCATTATTCAACATTTTTACTTCAACACAGTTAATTAGTACAATAATGCCTTTCAAACGTGTATTGTGCACGTTTTGAATTTATAATTTATTAATTATTGTGAATTTCTCTTTGAGGCCAATTGATTTTTCATACAGGGGTCCTGCAATGTTAAGTTAAGGATTCATTTCTACACATGTTTACTGTTACTGAAGAGCTGAACCAAGTTCCTTTCCGGCGTCCATATTAAGCAAATCCGTACAAAAGCCTTTATGTATTCGTTTTCATATGAATATGCTGTAAAATTTACCATTTTGAACTTACAAAAGCAGAAAAGAAGTTAACACGCCTATTTTCCATCTCTACGGTCCTGAAACTCGCAAAAATGTAAGGAGAACACTTTGATGAAAACATAATATGCCACGAGAACACTTGTAAGGTTTAAGACCCATGCAAGAAGCTAACAAAATTTACGATCTGAGCGATTAAAATTTTTATGGTGAAATTTCTAAAACCAACAAATATATAAAGTGGGTTAAAATTGTTCGATATTGGCTATTCCTTAAGCCAATCTATTTGTAAGACATTTGCGTAAGGTTTTCAAACTGAAACCAACGAAACGAAAACCTAGAGTTGGAAATACTTGTCTCTTTTTTGTTTGGCATGATTTTTTTTCCTGCCGTTCCTTCGATGGTTCCTTTTTGGACTTCGTATTTTACTTTCAACGTTTATTTTAAATGAAAAATTTGTAAATACTAATGAAATATGAAGACCTACATATTGTATGAAGTGTTTGTAAGCGTGATACATCAAACCGTTATACTTTGAAACGCTTGATTACATAAAGTTGTTGTAGTTTACGCAGCGTTTGTAAGCCTATTGTGCTCATTAGTTGTGAAAAGTACTTTGCCCAGATGAACATTTCTGTGTTTATAAGCTCGTAATACATCTCTCCAGAGGTATTTTTCTCAGATTTAGCGAATTTTTCTTCAGTCTCCAAACACGCTACCTCAAACCCAACCGGGTCCGACTTGGAAACCACATTTTGCACATATTTTCGGAAAAATTATCATTAAACTTGATACTGGATGTGGTAGAGTGTAAAATGAATCCAATTTCTTCTCTGTCCAAGTCTGTCACTTTCATCGTTTCAGCGTTTTTTACTCTTTAAGCTATGCAGACGAACTGAGAAGAAAATTTCCTTCTTTCTCTACTTGGCACTGTCAATCAAACTGTATTTGAAACAAGTAAAATGTTTGTTGGTTGGTTGCATGTATTAGCAATACTTTTATAAACAACTGCTTTTTAAGCCAGCCGTACCACTGGGTCATTGCCAGGCCGTACTTGAGCTACGACGGGCACTGGACTTCATGGTATCTCGAAATGATCGTTGTGGATGGGCGTCAGATTTTCAGAGAAGCATAGGTCCCCATTAAGTCAGAGCTAGCATCATCAGTGAAATAATTCACAAATTATGGAAGTAAAAACCAACTCGTTGTGAACATATTGCGTGAGTTTGATTTCCTATGTAATTTGCTTGGCTTCCAAATGGAGTTGAATCAGGACTGTCATTATCCGGATGGGAATTGTTAACTTTTTAATATTTAAAGTGACGGCACAAATTTTACTTCGCTTATCTGTAATGGATAAAAGCGATTTACTAATTTTTCCAAATGCATATTTCAAATTCCAGTTACTATTACTCCTTGTCAGCTTGTTAAACGTTGATGTATGAAATAGTATTCAATCGTGGATTTCCAACTTAATTACATTTTGTTGTCGCCTAATTAACACACTCGAGTCTGGCAATCAATTCACCAATTATTCCCTTGGGCAGTTAATCTCATTTCCGTTAGAATGAATTTCGATTAGGAGAGCAGCATTGGGCATTAAATCGGTACTGATAGACAATGCTAAAATATTTCAATTTTTATGGAAGAATTGTTTACCGGTCCTTTCAAACGTCCGGCTTCGAAACAGGCGTTGTTGACTCATCACATAAGGGATTGATATTGTTCATGAAATGGACACGCAGTAAATTTTAAACTTTTAGGAAGCATACATAATTAATCACACATATTGGCCAAAATTCCCAAAACTCCGAAAATATGAACTAAACTTGAGCAGATTTTTAATTCCCAAACTCTTACATTTGTTGCCATGATAACATATATTAACTATATTCTATTTGTTTTGCTCTCGGCAAACCCAAAATTATTTATTACCATCATTCCATTCCGAGCAGTATGTTTCTTCCGTTTGCTACTACTACTTACTCACACGCATCAGATAGAACGACAAATTCAACTCGAAACGCCGCATCTTTATGAGATGCTTCCGCCATTCATCACAATTTGCAGTCTAGCATCTGTTCAACGTGAGAGCAGAAGATAATATGCAATCTCGCTATTCAGTTCTGCGACTCGTGAGAGACTAGCGTCACTAAAAGCTTTGAAGGAAGGAAACTCAATTTATCATAAGCCTGTCTTCATCCTTAGCTCATTAAATGCAGGTCTCCAACGAGACAAGTCAATATAGATATGGATGAAATTATTCAAAGATAGTAGTGCTAATGTTTGCTCAACCTAAAGCAGAAAATGAAATTAAGTAATATTATCAAGCTTATCGTCAATGATAGAGTCTGGTGCTTGATGTGCCGTCAATATTATATATTTTATACCAAATATTAAAAACTTTCTTGGATCTCAGTTTGTCGCAGCAGAACGAATGATTTTCTTAGTATTCCGTTCAAATTAAAATCTTTCAAGGAAAGCTTTTTGTAAACAAATGATGAATAGCACCGTCATTATAAACCTAACGACTTGAAACCTGAGTTGACGGAGCTTTCTCTGTTGTCACACTCTTTAATCCCCTTTCGTGGTTATACAACAGTTCTTTGAAGTCAAGTCTAGTCCTAATTTACTTCTTTCCTAAAAAGTATGTTCTGTGATAGCACAAAAGGGACGGCATGAAATTCGCAAAGAGAAAGCATTTCTATTCAAGCGAAGGTGAAAGCATTTTTTTCGGAATTGCATTGGAGAGATAACCATCTCAAAAGGCAAAATACCTGTCAAATTGGTACGGAGAGATGTAAATCGATACGGATATCCTAGAAATTTGCTAGGCTCTGTCTAATTTGCTAGCCTCCTGTTATAAATACGTGGTAATGACGTGGTAACTTCTTCATTCTCGTGAAAAACACGTAAGCAAACAAATTTTGAATTTTTGCATCATCAACATAATTTTCCAAACTATGTTGGGAAAACTTCAAGTTCATTTTGTATGTGTTAAATGAAGAGCCCAGTTACTACTTCAGAGCTCAATCACAAGATTGGACTCACATAACAGGATGCCTTGTAAACTTTCCCTTGCTCAACAGATCTATTTTTAGAAGGGGCAGAATGAAAATGCGCTGCTTGAGTACTCGTCTTTTCCTTCGTAGGTTATTTTTATAAGCAAAACCGTGAGCAAAACTAGTTGAACGACTTTTTGACGACGATTATAATTTATCCTGGGAGTTTGCATACTTGAAACTTATTCAATTAACGGCAGAGTTTTCAGATGTGTAGTATTTTCTAATAAACGAAAGACTGTTTTTAGACTTCTGTGACGCGGCAGTGAACTATATATATTTATTTTGTTTTGTACAATGGTTGATATAAACAAGAGCTATTAGCTCTAAGAGCGAGTAGACACATATTATCTTGCTCCGCAAATCAATTATTTTTAACCGTGAAAAAGTGCGTTTCAAGGTCGTAAAAAGTACTCCAACATAGAGTTTTCGCCAGCGAATCTTCTAAAATTATTTTGAAATAAGACATTGTTCAGTTTAAGTTTTAATCAGTGAAATTCGAAACATAAAAAGCAAACTATTGATATTTTCCACCAAATCGTATCAAGAGGGTCCATATCATCCAACACAGAAAGGAAATCTACATATTTGAGATAAGTGCCACATTAAATTGTATATGTATTCAAAGTTGTACGTTGCACTAGTTGGTTTGGTTCGTGAGATACTGGCACACACATTCTATTGTGCATTAACAGTACAATGGACTTCTTGACGGACTCTGAACTAGAAGTAGACCAAGACATGGAAGACCTTCTAGCCACCGCCAACCAAAACAACATCATCTGACAGACCTACCTGATGCCAGAAACATCATACAATATTATGTGGATTTCCCTGAATGGGACCCGAACGGCCTAAGAGATGATGCAGATGAAGACGATGAGGAAGACGACGAGGACAAAGACGAGTGCAAGGGACCACACTGCTACCTATGGGAACAGAGACCATCTCAGACGAGCAGCCAGTGGAATACGGTGGAGACTTCTTCACTATATTGTTGACAGTAGAAGCCCAAGACAACCCAGCTTATGGATTTCTACGATGTGCACATTGCTCCTACTACTTCCACAAGCAGAGATGTGTACTGACTATGGACAATTCTACGTACTATAAGTACAAACAAAACAGAAGTTTCTTGTGTCCATTATGTGTACCCGAGTTCAAACCATACCAAGTAAATAAGCTTATCTCCGATGAAAGTGTAACTTCGATGTGAAATACATGTTAATGTTATTTGATGCGTTTTTTATGATGGACAAAGTGTGTAATGACACATGTCGAAAAAAGGTTACAAATGTGTATGCATGACATGAAAAATATTTGTAACACCGTATTATGGTATATAGACAAAGGTTAACTTTTTTAAACAATGTATATATTCGGACATGCAACACGGACTGCCTACTTTATACTTTTATATACTTTATGATATAGTATTAGGATTTTGATCACCACACTGGCTTACCAATTTAAATTGTCTAACTAATCTGGATTTTGTTTTACTTAATTAGTTGTTTTTTATTAATTTCTTTAACCAGTGATGTTCATGCAAAACAATGATGTATCAGAACGTAGTTTCGTGGTCTATTGTTCTTTCACTGTCCTTTAATTAAACTCTTTGATAGCAAATCAATCAATCAATGATAACACGCTGTCATGCACACTTCGCTAACTATATAGTTATGACTAATTTACCTTTAGACGGTTCTAGAAGCCGAATGTTTCAATTTGGAACATGCCAAGTACATTGCTTTTGAAGTACAAACCACTGATCTCAAAAAAGAGAATTCCTTTGTTCTCACGTCATATCTTATATGCTTGTTTCACTCTGCACTGGACGATGGTGCTCTGAAGGATGGCAATGAACTAAGTACCTAGATGGCTGCTATGTTCTTTTTAACACTAGTTCTTTTAAGGTTGGTAGATTTTAGACAATTTTGGGAAAAGTAAAAAAACCGAATGTTCACCAAATTTTTAAACCTGCATTTAGTAAAAAATACAGACCACGTTGAAATCGGTCGTGTCAAATATGTTAGATAATGAGGTATTCACCAAGAGTGTAAATTGACATTAGCTTATTTCTGTCAGCAAAAAACTTCGTTAACTATAAATGAATCTGTTTTATATAAGGCTGTCATTAGGCTTATTATAAACTTTTATTCAACCTTCCCTTTTTAGTTTTTACTTAATCAACTAGTTTTAAAATTAATATGAGGTAAATAAGGACTACTTCAGTAGCCGAGCAGACACCATAATACTATTTTGCGATATTCTAGATTAATCGTCAGTATTAGATAATTTTATTAGGATCAAAACATATCCAGGTAAACATTTTGGGTGCAATCAATGCCACTGTAGTTAATGTTCTTAAGTCTGTTTTCCATACGAAATTGAATTATGGGAAAGGTTTTTTTCGTGAAGCTGCCGAGAGGTCGGTTGTGATTTCTTTCTTGGTTCAGTACGGCAGCATTCGAATGTTTATCGCACAAAGTCAACTAGAAACAATATGAGTGGCAGGGTTTTAATGTTCACATTTAAAGCCACAACCGGCCAATTTCCACAATACACTTTTATGGGAATATTACAAGAATATACTTTTCACAGTAGTGGCATGGCTTATAGGGCTTAAGTACAAGAACTGTTACAAGAGGACGGCGAGAAAGCGTCAACTTGAACTCAACTTGAGCTGTGATGGGTTCTCTTGAAGGAAGTAGGTAGAAAAAGGTAGAGAAAGTATTCTTTGAGCTCAGTTCTAGTTTGCAAGTTTCAGAGAAAACACGGCATTCAAATGAACTACCAACTACGCATTGTTTATCACTTGTACCCTGTGAAACTTTTTTATACACAAACTCTTTCCATTCCTTCCTTCCTGTCCAAAGACTGAGACTGTAATTTTTATTTGTTTGGGGGTGTTTTGATGTGAACTTTGAGACTAGTTTGAGTAATGCAACTGCCTTCAAATCTGAAACTCTGTTCAACCTTTTTATCAACAAATCCGAACTGTTTCCAGAAACAAATACTAAAATCGAAGATTCATAGTTTCATTTTGTAGAGAAAGAAAAAGGATTGGAATATCAGAACTTTTTAAAAAGTTATGTGCCACCTCCAGAAATTGTGTGATTGCTTACTTGATCATGTTTGTAATAATTGGTGCTCCGAGAAACCTCTACGTAGTGTTTTCATTGGGTTGGGAACTGCGGAAAAGGAGATGCAAGCGTTCCTCCAGAATTAAACTGCTAGTCTGGCATCTCGCATTAGCTGACCCGTTTGTCACCTTTGTCGTGATTCCTTTTGAAGTGTTTTGGTGGCTGACCGTCACTGGGTTGTATGGTGGAACACGCTTTTGTAAAGCCGTCCAGTTTGTGAGAACGTTTGGACTTACCTGAGTCAATGAGTATGATTATTTATGCTAATAACATGGAGATTTTGTTCCCATTGTCTTCCCTCAAACTTTGAAGAGCAATAGAGGCGGATCCACAAATGATTATGCTGCATGGACGTTTTCTTTTCTATTCGCATCTCCACAAGCAAGTTTTCCTAATAAATTTTTAAGTCAATTTCATACTCTAAAGTTTTAAAAACACTGGAATCAAATTTTCGATGTATTGTATCTAATGTAAATGCAGCATTGTAACATGGTTGTGTCAAAACCGCAATGTTTTTTATTTTCAGATCGTCGTTTTCAGTGTCCAGAAGCGCCGACAATATCCCTCATTCCGCTTGTGCACCAACTCCCACTACTTTTCTAGCTTCAACATCGAGATTTTTATAACCTGCTTTCACTCGTGGTGATGTATTTTGCTCCTTTGGTTGTTATCATAGTTAAATATGCGTTGGTCTATTAATTCATTTCAAGAAAGCGAAGTGAGGAACGGTATCAGAATCCAAGTAAGACATCTCACTTTCCTCATTCGTACGTTCGTAGCTCAAGTTATATTCAACAGATTACTTTTTACTATCATCCCTCATGAAAGTTTGGTAATTTTTTTTTGCTTCTTTACTGCAGACACTACTGTATTCTAGGCTTCAAATTGCCCGTTAGCTTACGCAATGTTCCAAGGATACAGTGGCGTCGAGAGTAAGGGGGTGCAGCGGGTGACGCCGCACACGGGCCGAAGGGTCTGGGGGGGCCGAAGGGGACCCCGTTTTCGGAACTTTGTAAGGTTGCGTGATTTAGCAACGCCGAAAATATCAAATTGCCCAGTACCTTCTAGAATGAAGACTGATAAAAAGCCCTAATGCCCCCAGCACAGATACTGACAAAAGGCCCTAATGTCCCCTGCACAGACACCGACAAAAGGCCCAGGTGCTCCCAGAACAAACTCTAATAAAAGGCCCAAGTGCCCCCGGCACAGACATTGAAGATACTGATAAAAGGCCCAAGTGCCCTCAGCACAGACATTGAAGATACTGATAAAAGGCCCATCGGTCCCAGCACAGATACTGATAAAAAGGCCCAAGTGTCCACTATGAGAGTCTGATAAGCAGCAGCTGTGCCTCCAGGACGAGCGGCTAATAAGATATTAGTACT